>VRYO01001366.1:22968844-23003630 GCA_009812075.1 Sialia sialis
TTTTTTGAAAAACAATTGCCCATCCAGACTGGACGTTTCCCTTGTCAACTCATCTTTTGGCACACAAGGTTAGTCTGTTCCTGTGCTGTCAAGATCTTTGTTTTGAAGCACCATCACAACTCTGTCCTGCTCTGGGATGAAAAAGTAATTCTCTTCTGGTGTCTTCTTGGAGTGATCTTCATGGTCCCCATTATCTACAATCCTTCTTTTACTATTTCCCTTCATTTTTTTTCTCTCTTTTGGGTCTTTTCCCTCATCAGATGAACACATTTTGAGCTCTGAGTTCTGAGCTGTCACCCCATTTTCCTCTCTCTTTACCATCAATATTATTTATTGTATGAAAAGCTGTTGGGATTTCTTTTCTTACAGTTTTACAGCATCATCGAGTCATGATTTGAGCTGGAGGGGGCTCCTGGCACAACTCCAGCCCTAAAGAGCTCTGATTAGAGCATCTATCTAAATGGGTGGATTTGATTGTTATTTCTTTTTCCTTTCCTTTCTTCATCTTTTGGCCAATCATCTCAACTGTTGGTCTTTAAGTATAGCCATTCCTAGGCATTCATAAAAAATCCATTTTTGGACTTGAAGAGCTATCACTGGAATTCAGAGCTGCCAACTATAACCTTCTCTTGGCATCCCCAACTTCCTTCTTCGTACATGTGGTGGAAGAGTTGTGTTGATTCGCCAGCCTCCACATGGAGATTTCAGAGGTTTGTTTCCTCCTTTTTGTCTTTTTTTTTTTGGTGGTGTTTTTTTCCTCTCTTCACTGAACTTTCAGTTCATTTCCTCTGTCCTGGTGTCTCACAGCTCATTTCTGGACTTGTCTCTCCCAACAAGAGAGTTCCCTGTATAAAAAGTCTCAAGATTTCCGTATGGCAAAACCCTCCAGAGGTTTTATGGCTGGATACTGTGAGGCTGCTCTGGAATTGCTGTTACCCATCAGGGTTGCTTTGACCCTTTTGTTTGGGCCCTGACTCCTTAGTTTTCTTGCCTCAAGCCCCAGCTCTTTTTCCCTCCATGACCTGCCCCCATACAACCTTTCCACTAGTGATTTTGTCATCCCACACACGTTTATTGCACTCTAAAAAAGTATCCTGGGGCTTCTTCCAGATGCTCCCGAGCCTGGGAGAAGTTCCAGTAAAGACCCACAGAACTGCCCAGGTTTTGAGACTCCCTAGAAAGCGCAGGTTTGCTGACAACAATTACCTTTCCTGTATTTATTTCTTTAAATTTATGTTTTTCCCCAAGGTCTCTGCAGGCTTTTGCTGTTTGAAGCAAGTGTCAGTGATTCTTCCAGAAATTTCACCACAGATTGTCCCAAATCCAACAGGAGGGATAGGAATCATTGAGCTTCGTGCCTTGGATGGAACAGATATTTTCAGAGGTTTAGCTGGGTTTATATTAAATTTTTAAAAAAGGGAAATGTTCACTTAAACTACTAAAGCTGTGGGCATCTCAAGTTAATCTCAGGTTTGTTCAGGCTGAAAAAGTGGTTTAGGGTTATGTGGCAGAACTTCTCTAACAAAGCAATTTCCCTCTAGTTGCTGAAAGGGCTGGCAGAGACTGAAATTCATAAAAAAAAAAAAATTATATTTAATTTTTTTCACCCTCAGCCCCTGGGTTTGTAAAATCCAGTTTGTGATTCCTGAAGTCTGAAGCTCTAAATGACACATCCTTAAGGCACCTGCTAAATGCCATTATGTCCACAGTCAGGCTGTAATTAAATGAACGGTTGGCGGTTGTAAAAATGAGAAGAAACTGGAAGGTTTTAGAGTTTTATATAAACCATGGTGTTATAAAGATGAAAATCACTATTACAGGAGGTTACACAGCATTTGTCATAGGTGCTGATTTATTTTCTCATCCCGTAGTATAATTTTGGATATAAAATATTTTGGAACTTCTCCCCCAAGAAAATGTGTTAAAAGTATGACTTTTGCACCATTCTAAGGCTGAGATGTGACAGGGAATATCAGAATCCTGGAATGTTTTGCTTTAGAAGAGGCATTAATGATCATCCAGTGCCATCCCCTGCCATGGGCAGGGACACCTTCCACTATCCCAGGCTGCTCCAAACCCCAAAATCCAGCCTGGCCTTGGACACTGCCAGGGATCCAGGGGCAGCCACAGCATCTCTGGGCACCCTGTGCCAGGGCCTGCCCACCTCACAGGGAAGGATTTCTTTGTAATAAATGAGTTTTTGGTCCTGGATTGAAGCCTTCAAAACCATTTTTAGCCTTCTACAGCTGAGTGGGTGGGAAAACATTTTTCCCAGGGGAAGAAATTAAAGGAAATTAAATCAGGGAGAGGGAAAGGGATGTGAAGTTCCTGGGCAGAAAGTTCCTATAGACTGAAAGGACTCCGCTTGTCCATGGTACTGCAGCTCCTCTACACCCTTGGCTGCAGACTGGGCAGGGGCTTCTTCTCTGTGCTGAAAGGACAGGAATTAGGTAAAACTTAAGGTAAAGGTAAAACTTGCTGGGAATATTTAGGAGTTTGGTGGAGTGGAGGGAATGCGCCAGGCTGTTAAAAAAGCTAGAAGACGTTGCACCAATGATGTCCAAGCCTTTCTGCAGAAGCTGCAGAGTAAATCTTGCATCAGACAACCAGGATGTGATCCCAGTTCCCCACTCCTGGTGAAGCCTCCCTGGGATTGTAACATCCTGACCTTTAAACATTCTGACCTTGGACACTTAGAAAACTTTGCAAAAGGAGATGGAATTTGAAAGCCAATATTGTTCTTTTGTGAAGCTGGATATTTCTGACATCTCCCGTTTCTACAGTTTAATGCAGTGCTTGTAAGGAAGGCTCTGGCTGGGGTTTTCTCTCCTGTCTTGCATCTGGAATTGCATCTGAAATTCTCCCAGTGCTCTCTTCAATGTTTCTGGGATAAATCTGCCTGAAGGAAAACCTGAAGGTGGCGTGAAAAGGGGTTTGGTTCTTATTCTTCATGGGGCTGTAGTAAAAATCACAGTCTGGGACATTTACAGATGAATTGGATTTGCCAGAGGGAATGGAGAAGTGTGGGCAGGAAATAGAGAAGAATCAGCTGAATTTGACCAAAAAAGAATTCCAAAGGTCCCTGCTCCAACTTCCTGCTCCAAGCAGGGATGTCCCAGCTCCTGGAGCAAAGTCATCATTTCCTTGTTCAGCCTAATCTTAAAACTCTCCAAGGAAGGAGCATCGCCTATTGCACTGCTCCAAGTTTTCCTGAAGTTTTCCATCATATCCCAGCTAAACCTCCTATATGACAACTTGGAACTGCTAAAAAATATTCCTGGGGGAATAAATCCCAAGAAAAAGAATTTAAACTAAGGAATCTGGGATTTAACACAGATTATTGCCACTGTTTGCTTCAAAAAGCTCTTGAGCCTGGTCTCTATTGTCAGGAAAATGGAATATATCTAATCTCCATGGATTTGGGCGTGTCCACAAGAGCACAGAATTATTCTATAGGCATTGCATTATATTTTTTTAATCTTCCATCATGCATCCTTTCTGGACAGGCTCTTAAAGACTTGGAGAAATAATAAATAAGAAATAATTTGGCAGTTTGAGAGAGATCCCTCCACGTGGGAAACTTGGGAGAGCTGAAACTCTTTGGAACGCTGGAAAAGTCAGAGCCTTTCGCACTGTTGATTTATTGTCCTGCTGCTGCAAAAAAAAATGAGGAAAAATTAAGATTTTAAACTTGCTCCCAGCATGTCCTTGAGCAACTTCAGATATTTTATGGATAAAGCGGATAAAGCTCCCTAAGCAGGACATCTCCAAGGAATGCAGGCTCATTTAGGAAATGTTTTATCATTTGCAAACTCTTGCTGAAAGGCCTGTAATAAAGTATTGGAGTTAACTTTATAGCCTTATTTTTCCTTTTATGGCTGCAGAAGATACTTTTGCCATGTGGAGATTTCTCATGAAGGATAGTGAGAGAGTGGAAGGGAAGAATTTTCATTGTCAGGAGCTTTGAAGTCATAATGGGACAATGACCCTACTGGAGTTCAAGAGAAGCATTGGATCACTTCTCACTTTGGGGGATCCACATTTTCCATCCAGGCCCAAGTTGTTATCAGCATCCAGGGCTTGGAGAGGGATGAGGTAGCCATGGAAAAAGGGACTTGAATTTCTTCTAATTCCAGAATGGCTTGGGTTGGAAGGGGCATTAAGCATTCAAAATTCCATCCCTGCCGTGGGCAGGGACACCTCCCACTATTCCAGGCTATCCAAGCCCTGTCCAACCTGGCCTTGGACACTTCCAGGGATCCAGGGGCAGCCACAGCTTCTCTGGCACCCTCCCAGGGAAGGAGTTGACAAGGTGGGGGTTTGTTTGTCAATGGTCTTGGAAGTCTTCCTATTCCCTCTTTGTGTCAGTCTCTTAACATATTAAATAACATTGTACTGTGTCTGCTGAGTCCTTCATGAAGAAAATGTGTCAAGGACCATTTCATGTGGCTCTGGCTGCTGAATTCTGTTATTGCTGCTCTTCTTTTCAGAGGAAAATAAATGGTTTCCTCTTTATCTGTGCCAGTTCCCTGGGGCTTTTGCATTTCCTGGGTCTTTGGCTTTGCCTGGCTTTGAATGATCTGATCAGGGCTGGCAGATAAGTTCCCTATGCAGGGTAGGTTTGTCTGCAAGGCACCACTTTCTAGAAACTCTTCTGATTTGTTCAAGGTTTAATTGATTTGTCCTTGAATGAGATAATTAACGTTTAATGTATCTTAAAGATGCTCTTGTTGCCCAGTGGCTGATTAAAACAGCAATGCATGGGATCTGGTAAAGTTTTATTTCACTTTAATGAAAAAGTGGCCATTTTATACCCCTGGGTTGTTTCACTTGGGAAATATAATTAATTACAGACTAGTGAGACTCTGGTTCATTAAAATAATTCTGAATAAATTACACGAGTAATTGGGTTGAATCATTAATGGGTTTGGCAGGCAAGGAGGTTCTACCATCCCAGTGTGTCACTCAGATTTGGGTTTATCTGTCACTTCAGACTAAACTCAAGACACAGTTTACCTACAAATATGAGTTCTAATTGCTATAGAATATTCCTAAAGCTGTGTTTGCTCTTCCCTGCCTTTTGAGCTGCTGGAAACACTGTTATAAGTTATATCAATTGAGGGTTTTCTGGGGGCAATGGGAATGGTGAGCCCACTGAAATGGTTTTACCATCACCAGAGAGGGATTTCAGAGCATTGTTCCCACCTCAGTAGTGGGAAACACTGGTGGGACAGTGGCTCCCTGAGGAACTAAAATTGTGCATGTGGCACTTGGAGTCAGGGTTTAGGGGAGGACTGGGCACTCTTGGGTGGATGGTTTGACTCGATCCTAAAGGACTTTTCCAGCAGTTCTATGATTCCTTGCTTGTCCTTATGCTGGCAGATCCAGCCATGGGTGCAGTTACAGGGGTTTAAAACAGATTCCATGCAGGACTTGAAAGCAAAGGATAAGGGGTGATATTCATCTCTTTCAGCCTTAGAAGTCAGCAGCAAAGGGATTTCAGCTGGATATGGGAATACCTGCAGTGTATACCATCACTGTGTTGTGGCAGCTCTTGGATTTAATTGGAATTCCCTTTCCAGGCAGGTGGATTTGACAAGGGGTGGCACAAATGGAGTTTCTGTGCCCAGAGAAAAGGCAGAGCAGGGGCTGTGACAGATGGCTGCCCACAGGTACTGGAGAGGGCTCCAGGAGACCTCAGAGATCCTTCCAGCGCCTAAAGGGACTCCAGGAGAGCTGGAGAGGGACCTGGGACATGGGATGGAGGGACAGGACACAGGGAACGGCTTCCCACTGCTAGAGGGCAGAGATAGATGTGATATTGGGAAGGAATTGTTCCCTGGGAGGGTGGGCAGGCCCTGGTACAGGGTGCCCAGAGAAGCTGTGGCTGCCCCTGGATCCCTGGAAGTGTCCAAGGCCAGGATGGACAGGGCTTAGAGCAGCCTGGGATAGTGGAAAATGTCCCTGCCCATGGCAGGGGGTGGAATGAGCTGATCCTTAATGGCCCTCCCAACACAAATCATTCCATGATTCTCTGACTCCCAAGTGTTCCAATCCCAGCACTGCCAATAATCCCTCTGTTTGCTTGAGGGACTCAGAAAAGCCTAATGGAATTAACAGAAGGTGGGATTTTTGTTTTGCTGAAATAGGGTTTGTGAAATGGATCCTCCTGGCTGCGGGCAGATGTTTCAGGAAAGGCTGTTTGGCATGTGGAAGTGTGAACACATGGATGGAAACTGAGCTGAGGGTGCCACTTTGCACAGGTGTTCAGGCAAACATCCCGAATTCATCTACCACCTTCCCTTGGCACTCCAGCTTCTGGAAGTTCCAGTCTGACTTTGGCTCCCGGCTCATCATCAGCAAAGAGAGAGACACAGGGAATTGTGTTCTGGGGTTTGCTACCTGTGAGTTGTAGATCTGAAAAGTGCTATTTGTCAGGAAAGAAATAGTTATTATTTTCTTTATATATTACATATGTAGGAAATTTCAACCCCAAATATCAATCCCAGAATTTTTTGGGCTGGAAGGGACCTTAAAGCCCATCCAGTGCCACCCCTCCCATGGGCAGGGACACCTTCCACTATCCCGGAGTTCTCCAAGCCCCATCCAACCTGGCCTTGGACACTCAAACAGTGGGATCCTTCCTTGAAACACACTTTTGGAATGTGAATACTCCCAGAAGACAGAAATTTTTATCTAAAACTTCACTTTGTACTGAATGCACCAAAATTGCCCTTTTTAGAAAACTAATTGAGGGAGGAATTTAATTCCCATGGAGACACTGACATCCCAAGGACACCCAGTGCTACTTTCTGCCAAGCCTGGAAGACCCATAGGAATATTAATATCCGAACATTTATTAGGAAAATATAATTCTTAATTTCCAGGTGACTTTCCCAGACTATTCCAGATCTGTTTTTCAAAATCCAGGGCTATAATTCAGCCTCATGTCTGGGCTTTTTTTCCATATATATTTTATTTAGCTTTGCTTTTATTTCCTCTTTTGACAGACATTTTATTTTATAAAAACCCTTTTAATCCCTAATCAAATTTCCATAAATTCTTGTCCATTTTAGCACTGGAATTGGTTTAGTGCAGACCCTCCCATGGAGGAGGAGTGCTTTTGCTCCTTTCTTTGCTGAGTGGCCTCAGAATCAAACACTGTGTTTTAATTAATCTCAATTTTTTCTTAAATATGATAAAAGAAAGACAAGGTTTCTTGAAGTGCCATCATGGCTTGAAATTATGAGTGTAATAATTGCTAAGGTTTTTATTGTGCCTTCCCAGTGCTGAATGCTGAATCTTCCACCTTCATGTTTGGGTGTTCAGCAGCACCTGCCATATAAAACCCCTACAAAATCCCCTAAAGGGTCTCCTCAGAGCAGGGAAATCCTTTGTGGCAGGATGGGACATGTCCACCAGAGGGAGAGAAGCTGCTCCACAGCACAAAAGAGGTGGAGATGTCGAGGTCAGCAAGTGTCACTGCCATAAAAATGTTTTTGGGATATTCAGAGCAGTAGCGCCATCCATCAACACACCACCAGCAGTGGGAGATAAGCCTGGGAATGGAGAACCATCCCCATCCTTCTGGGAATGTGCTGTGTGACAACCCTAAATTGCTCTCCTAACACTGCAGTTGTACTCTCAGTGCCAGAATCCCCTGAAGGGCCAGGAATTCATTTTTTCCATGCCAGTTGGAGTCCTTGAGTAGGATTCTCACAACAAGCCCAGTAACCGTGAAATTTGGTTTGGTTTTGGCACATAAAACCTTGATTAGTTATTTATTTTTACTAAATCAAAATTAGGCAGGTGATTGTTGCATCTCCCCCTTTTGCAACTATAGGCCAAGATGCAGGTGAAGTTACAGAAATTATTACAAGTAAAAGTAGTTATTAGAAATTATTATAGTTGTTGGAAATTTTTACAAATAAAAGTAATCAAAGCTTTAAAAAGACATTTTTAAGTCTCCAGGTAGGCAACTCTCTCTTTTTAAAGGATAGAAGATGACCAAATTTGGGTACCACTCCTCAGAATACCCAATAAAGCTGATTCTTATCTCCCACCTGAAAGTTATGGTGTAATCAGAAAATACCCAGTAAAATAAAAGTGAAGATAGACATGCTGGGCTTTGAGCTCTTATTGCTAAATTTAAGTTAATAACAAATTTTTCCCATTTTTTTTCCCATCTGACATGTCTTGTCCTAAATGCTTTAAATCAACCTTATTAAGAATATTGTAACAAGGTCTCGTGCTGGAAGGTGGGAAAATGCATTAAGGAACTCAAATAGCAGCAAATTAAGAACCTCTGGATAGTCCTATGGCATAATTTAAAACCCACGAGGGAAGACCTAATTTTTTATTTCTGAAAACTGTCATTAATACCATTCTCAGCTATCTCAGCACTCATCTCCTAGGGTCCCACAGGACAGGAGGTTTGGGACTGTCCCAAGCAGCAGTAGGTTCTGCAGAGCAGCCACCAAGGACCAGGCACTGACCCACCTGCTCTAGGTGGTCCTTCTGGGTGGTTCTTCAGTTTCTTGAGCCAATGAATGGGGTTTTAGCCTCATTTTTAGGGAAGGGAATGGTAAACATCAGGAAACAACAGGATGTGGCTGTGTCCATGGGGTCACAGAATTGTTTGGGCTGGAAGGGATTTAAAAGCCCATCCCTGCCATGTCAGGGACACTTTCCACTACCCCAGGTTGCTCCAAGCCCCAAAGTCCAACCTGGCCTTGGACACTGCCAGGGATCCAGGGGCAGCCACAGCTTCTCTGGGCACCCTGTGCCAGGGCCTGCCCACCCTCCCAGGGAAGGAGTTGACAAAATGGACATCAGTGAAAGACTGGACTTGATGACTTTGGAGTTCTCCAAATTTAATGCATTCTGTGATCCATGTCTTCATCAATCACCTCCATCTGCCTGATTTCCATGGGGGAAAACCATCCCACCAAGGTTTGGCTTTCCAACCTTTCATCTTCCTGAGAGCCCAATATCCATTTGTCATTGGCTTTGATATAAAAATACATCACTGGGATTAATAAACACAGCATGCTCTACTAAATTTTTATAGATTTTATTGTAAAAGTAATAAAAAGTGCCATTGGAAAAAGCTGCACTTGAAAAGCCATTTCATAAAAGAACTTGTAAAAATCCCATCAGGTATTAAAAACTCACTTCCTAAAAGGGAATGAAATGCAACAGGAGAGATTTGACCCCAAGGTACCCCAGTCTGAGAGCATGTAGCCAAAACCCCATGTGAGTTAAGCTTCATGGATATTGGGAAAACAAAACATTTCTTAGAGACCAACAATTCAGCTTGTTGAGCTTCAAAAATACTATTTTACTGATTTTATACTCAATATAAGCAAAATGTACAACTCTCCAAATAGAAAATACAGTAGCTCCCTTTGTTTTATGCCTTATGAGCATCTAGTAAGCACTTACTGACTGCTCTTAAAATACATTTCTACTCCCAGGGTTCCAGCCTAAAGGTTTAAGCCTTGCCAAGGGCTGTGCAACAAGACTTACCAGGAAAAAAAAAAAAATTGCCCTTTGTAATAATTGACTGGAATATTTATGAAGTTGAGGCCTCAGGTCTTTCAAGGCTCTGTTGGTCAAGGAAATTCTGCTCTGCCTTTACTGCACTGAGAGTTCTAAAAGTAAAAAAAACTCCCAGGAGCTGCTCCTGAGATTCTATCAGCCTGGAGGAAAGGAGCCGGGGGCACTTGCTGGCTCTTGCTGACAGGAGGGGACAGCCAGAGGGTGTTGGGCTCTGCTGCCAGGACACAGGGACAGGACAAGGAGAAACAGCCTCAAATTGCACCAGAAGAGGTTTAGGACGGATATTGGGAGAAATTCCTTTACAGAAAGGGCTGTCAAACATGGGAACTGACTGCCCAGGGCATGGGTGGAGTCCCTATCCAAGGAATTGGGAGCTATGGGAGGTCCTGCTGGAGCAGGACTTCAAGCAGTTTGGGGATGTAGGAAGGTAATAAAAAAAGCAAAACTATGGGAATTGCCTGAAGTGTTTTTATATTTAGGGCAAATTATGGCAACCTAAGGTAAAACTATGAGACAGAGGCTGAAGTATAAACTTACCTCAAATTGAGTTGTTGGCAGCTTGTCAGAAGCAAAATTAGTGTAACATCCCAATGTGGTGAGGCTGGCTGTAAATTCCAGAGGTGGACAGATATATGCATTTCATCCCTTAAATAACATCCCAGTGTTTTCCAGTGGTGTGGTGACATACCTGGGAAAGTTTACGAATGTGTATATTATTGCTACCTAATTCCACCGTGGGGGTAAGGAGCTGAAAAGGGCAAGAGGTCTCTTGATGGGATTTTTGGCCCTTGTCCACAGTCAAGGATGTCCTGAGGGCTCCTAAATCCTCACCTCTTGGATTTCCACAGCCAAGAGCCTCCGCAGCAGCTGTGACCTTTGTGCAGGGGCTGAGGTCTGGGCTGGGGGAGCTGTAAAATACTAGGGGGTGACACAGAGCTGGGAACTGGAGGAGATCAGGCGTGTCCAGGGGAAATGCTGGAGCAGCCGGGGCCATGGAGCGCTCAGAGAGCGAGGAGGACTCCGCGGATGAGAAATGCAGCTTTTCAGGAAGCAGCTCTGAGGAGGAGGGGGATGAAGGCCATGGAGTGTCTGAGTCAGTCCTCTCCTCTCCTCTCCTCTCCTCTCCTCTCCTCTCCTCTCCTCTCCTCTCCTCTCCTCTCCTCTCCTCTCCTCTCCTCTCCTCTCCTCTCCTCTCCTCTCCTCTCCTCTCCTCTCCTCTCCTCTCCTCTCCTCTCCCACAGGGGGGTGGTGGGCACTGCCATGAATTAATTAATCGTTCATAAGTTGTGTTTTACACATTGCACTTCTAATAGCTGCTTGTGCACTTTGTGCTGTGCTATTAAAATAATTACTTGTATTTAATGCACTTTTAGTAATTAACTACCTGTTGCATTTAATGCAGTAATTACTTTTCACTTGTCATAAATTCCTTGTTGCACTGCTAGCGGTTATTTTGCCTTTAAAGTTGTGCATTTACTGTGAGTAACCTCTGCATTTAAGGTTTTGCACTGGTAGTGATTAGTTGTTTCATGTATTAATAGTAATTAGTTTTCCATTTAATGTTGTGCATTGGAAGTAATTACCTTTAATATAATGCTCTTCTCTTGTAGTACTGTTTCAGTTAATACCATGGTTACTTGTTGCATTTAATGCAGTGCACTTGCAGTAAATTCTGCATTTGATGTCTTGCACTTGTAGTCGTTACTTTTCCCCTCAATGCTGTGCATTTACCAGTAGTAACTTCTGGGTTTAATGCTTTGCATTTGTAGTAATTATTACATTTATTGTGCCCTTATAGTAATTACTTTTGCATTTGGTGCAGTTCGTGTAGTAATTATGTGTAGTAATTTCTTGTTGCAATTAATGCCGTGCACTTGTAGTAATTCCTCCTGCATTTAATGCTGTGCACTTACTAGTGGTTAATTTTCCATTGAATGCTGTGCAGTGGTGGGAATTACTCCTGGACTTGTAGTAATTACTCATTGCACTTAATACCATGCACTTGTAGCTAAGTTCTGTGCACTTGTAGTAATCATTTACTGGGTTTAATGCCACCTACTTGTAGTAGTTACTCTCTCATTTAATGCTGGGGACTTGCTGGTAGTTTTCCTTGCCTTTAATTCCCTCTTAGTAATTTCTTTCACAATTAATGCCTTGCACTTGAAGTTTTTCATGCCATGCACTTCCAAGGTTTCATTGGCCTTTAATGCCATGGATTTCTGTACCTCTCTGTGCTGCAGCTGCTGGCCAAAGTCACCTTCTAGAAAAAGATGGATTAATAAAAGATAACAGAAATTGCAGTAGTCCCTTGTGCATCTGAATATCTAATTTCAAAATATATTGAAAATGTTTGAACTGAGGCCACCAATTTTATTGTATTTTCCTGGTCTGTAATCATCTAAGTACAAAACAGTAAACAAATCATGTCTGTGATCCATAAATTTAAAGGGATAAATGTCTTTTTGTGGCATCTGGGATAATGGGACAAATGTGTTGAGTTTTAACAAGAATTAGTAGACACCAACAAGTTTGAATTCTCATTTTAATGGATCAATATATTGGCAAAAACTGGCTACAGCAGCTTAATGAAGAGTTCAATATTATCCATCCTTATCCTCTCTGTATTTACCCAAGTTTTAGGAGTTAATAGAGATAATTATCCACTTCTATTCTTCTGCTTCTTCCTCCCTGCTTTAAATTAGCACAATGTGATTTTTCAGTGGGGTAAATTAGCACTAATGCACACTTAATTCCAGGCCAAATTGACTCAGAGTCAGCATTCCAGCATAGGCTGGAATATTAATGTTCTTCCCTTGTATTTCTGCTTGCTCTGCTCTAAAGGTATGAACATAGAGCTCCAAAGCAATTAAAGTTAATTAATGATGATCTTAAAGGGAGAGTATGTGTGAATCACACTTTTTTAACCATATTCCTGTTTTAATATCTCTAGTCTTTAAATGGGAATGTCTATTCCTAACAGCACCCGTAAATCTCATTTTCTGCTGCAGTGGAAGCAGAGAGTGGTGTTCCAGTCTAAATGAATGAAGGGTGTTTAGAAGAAGGGAGGTCTCTCTTGCCTGTAAACCACTCACCCTTGGAACATGGAAAGGTTGGAGGGGATTGGGATAAAGTGAACCCAGAAAATGCAGCGCTGAATCTTAAACACTGGAACACCAAATCAAACAGATTAAAATTAATTAAATGGATGTTTTTACTAGTCTTGGAATTCTAGTCTTTTATTACCAATATGGATGATGAAAACAGCAAGGAAAAGCTGTGAAAACCAGAAATTTGTCCTCAAAGCGCTTGAAGAGCCCTGCATGTTGGAAATCAGAAGATTGTCATGGAAATAACCAAAAAAATGTGTTTTTTTTTTCTTGCAGGGAAGATGTCAGAACAGCCAATGTCATCGCAGCTGAAGCGGTCACTTGTCTGGTCATAGACAGAGAGTAAGTTCCTCTTTCTGCCTTGGGCTGGGGAGAAACTCCAATTTAAACCTTTTTCAGAGCTTAATGAGAGCCTTGGATCATCTTCTCCAGAGAATCTTCTTAATTTGGGGTGATAAAGATGTGTCCTTGATGAATAGAGGAAAGGTGCCCCTAAATCAACCAGACAAAATTCAATAGTGACAATTAGAATCACAGAAAGTCCAAATGTGAATAAAGGAGGAGCTGGAATTACTGTGGAAAGGGATCTGGATGTTAGAGTGGGACACAGGTGGAGGTCACATCTTGGAAGGCATCAGCTCCAGGAAAATCTTGGAGCAGGGTGTTATTCCAGTCCGTGTGGGGATGGAGAGTCCTTGGGAGAAGGCCACAGCCCTGCTGGGAGCTCTGTGGCTCAGAAGAGATATAGGAGATCAGAAGAGTAAAATAATTATTTGTATAGGAAGCTTGAGAGAATGAAGGAAGTTTAATCCAGAAAAAAAAAAGATTCCTGGATGCTCCAGTGCTGCAAATCCAGCTGCTCTCTGTACTTACTGGGAATGGGATTTAAAAATTACATAAAAATTACATTAAATGACATAGAAATTGAACATGACTCCTGGGCTGGTTTTCCTGTTGTGAAGCACTGGCGCAGACAGCAAAAAGCATGGACACACCCTCATGGGAATCTTCCCATGGGAATGTGGTATGGATCTGTGAAATCCACAGAGAGGGTGAATAGGCATTGACTTTTCGCTGCATCCCCCAGTGCAGGAGCTGCAAGAAACCTATAGGAGGGAGCCAGAAACTATGGAATAATGACAAAAAATACTGATGTTCATAAGGAAAATAAATCCAATGGATTTCTGAAGCATGTGGGCCAGGAGCTTTCAGAGCAGTGTGGATTGTTGGGGTGTCTGGGCTGGGCCAGGAGCTGGATCCATGATCCCTGTGGATCCCTAGAAGCAATTCTGGAGCCCTTCTTGTGTTCTGGTGAGAGATGGGATTCTGGGATCTTTTAGGGCTGATCTCCATCCCCTCAATCCTGCTGTGACACAGGTGGCTTGTGCTGAGTTATCTCACAGGCCTCCATTTCTGGAAATACAGTGTTCTGTAAAGGCTGAGCTGGGAAATACCTTCAGAAATCCTGATAAGTTCTGGTTTATGTTAATTCATTATTAATTGCAAAACCCGTGGTCTATCCATTGAACACAGGTATGGAACACCTGAGACCTCCTCTCTCAACCTGGTAGGTAAAACACCCACCCTCCCTTCTCGTGCTGTAGGGCAAAGAGAGGAAGAAGAATTTTATTATTTAACAAGATAATATTTTAAAAATCTTTGTGCTTTTAAATAACTAGATAATTTAGCAATCATTAATTCGGAGAAATAAAAAGCAACGAGTAATTTATGAGTTTTATTTTTACATTTGTGCAACAGATATTTTTGGTTTGCACTGTGAAAGTTGAAAACCTCAAATAATTCAAGTCGCTCATTCCCGATAATTTCCCAGACTGTTCCTTTCCTTTTCTCCTGTGCCTTATCCTCAACATACAATGCCCTTGAAACAGTAAGGAAGTACAAGTTAAATTTAAACTGATGAAGCTGTGGTAAATCTACCCCAGAGATTCTATTAACACTCTGCAATTAGCAGAGTAACACTATTTATAAAATTCTTATTTATAGTGTAAGAAAAGTGACCCTATTGATAACCCTATTTATAGCTCAGAGCAGGCTGTCCTGTGTCCTGGCCAGTGCTGGATTTCATGTCCCAGCTCTTCTCTAGCCTGTTATTTTATAGGAATGACAACAGCAGGAGCAAAATTTCATGTGGAGATAAACTACCAGGACTTGTGGCAGTTTGGGAAATTGGTGAGGAAAAAACCCATTTTTTTATTTCCAGAGAGAGTGAATTTTACACTTTTTGGGTTGTTTGGTGGTGGATGCAAACACTGAGCAACACAGAAGGCAGCAATGGAAGCAAGGGGTGGGTGTTCCCTGCAGCTGGAATCTGTTCCATGCAGCAGGAGAGGTGACACAAGTCACTGAAGCTGCCAAATATTTTCTTTTCCCAGACAAGCTCTTTGCCTAATCAGATGGAACCACTGAAGCAGCAATTTCCATGCTCTGTGGGTGTCCCCATCTGAAGCACCTCAGCAAAACTGGTATTGGAGTTTCAAAAAACAAGTGATGGGAAAAGATCTTTTCCTTAACACATGGAATTCCTGGTGAATTCCAGTCTCAGTGGCCAATATCTCCCACTGGAATTATCTGCAGCAGGGTAACTCTTCCAAATTCCTTGTGAAAGACTTCCCAGGGCATGTAAAAATTGTTCCAGCAGCCACACTCCCATCTCATTAACAATGAGAGTCACATCTTGGTGCCACACAAAGTTAGTTATTCCTAAGGGAGGTGTGAGCCTGGTCTGGATTTGTTAATATTCCCATCAATATTAGGGCTGGTTTAGCTGCTGCAGAGTTTGTAGTTTGGGGGTGAGTAATAAGGGAAACTTTCATCTCTGGAATTTATAAAATATGTATAAAATGGCTATGGGGCTGAGGCAGTGGGAGTCAGAAATACCACAAGGGAAGCCAAACTGGAGCTCATGATGGGTCTTTAATTACCAGATGATGTTGGAGCTGCCTTGCTTTTTAATTTCCTTGTGAAACTGGAAGAGGGCTCTTCCAGTTACAAATACACCCCAAAGACTCCCAAAAAGTACTACAGCTACTTTTGCCAATCTAGGAAGATGTGCTTTGCAAAGTGCATTTCCAGCATCCTTTTCTGGCATAGGAATGAGCAAAATCCCGATCTAACAATGACAACAACCTGCAGGAAGCATTTGATGCATCCCATGGACTTCATTCCCACTTGTCCTGGTCCTGAAAATATTTGTTTCAAAAAATACTGGTATTTTTTCCATCTTGCAGTTGTGTTTTCGAGTTGCTTCCTTTACTGGAATAATGAATTTCAGTGGGATTTGGTCCTTAATACTCTTAATCCTTCTCTGTGAAGGTGGGCAGGCCCTAGCACAGATTCCCAGAGAAGCTGTGGATGCCTCTGGGTCCCTGGAAGTGTCCCAGACCAGGCAGGCTGGGCTTAGAGAACCCTGAAATAATGGAAGATATGCCTGCAGGGAAGGTGTCCATGGCAGGGGTGGAATAGGCTGGGCTTTAAGGTCCCTTCCAACTCAAACTTTTCTAGGAATTCTATGGTTCTCATTGAGAGCACCATTCATTTTAGCCCCCCAAGGAAGAAAACTGCCAGGAAAAGAAACAAAAAAATTGTGTAGTCTTACCTGGTCAGGTGTAATTGAAAGAAAGAACTTGGAATTCATAAAGAAAAAATTCCAAGGAACTTCCCATAAGCATCAAAATTTCAACACAGAAAAGGACATGACGTAACTCAGTGGAGAAAATGGAGTGAGAGGGTGACAAGGCTGAGGAAGTGAGGGTGGCAGCCCTGTAAGGGACCCACAGCATGGGGCAGGCTCTGTGTTCAAACTCCCTGGTGATTTGGGATTGGGTTGTCCAATGTTCTTCCTGCCAGCCGTGGAGCACAGACCTAACCATGGGCTTATAGAATTGGCTGGGAAACTTCAACAAATTCCACACAGTGTTCATGGGAATTGTGGAGAGAAGAAAAGGCCAGCTGGATATCTGAGGAAATTTGGAGAAGCCTTTGGATACTTGAGGAACCACACAGCTCATTGCAGCCCCACCATTTCCTGCTGCTCAAACCTCCACTCTGGGTACACACATTAATATTTTACAGCACTTCTCAGATGGCTTTAGGTATTTTTATTTCAAAGTGCCTTTTGGGGTTTTTTTTTAGCAATTCATGGACTTTCTGTCTTTAGGACTTGCCTTGACCCTACTAGATCAAGGCTGTTGTTAATGAAGTTTTTTCCTGTGGTGACACTGCAGGAATTTATCCTCGGTGAATAAAGTTACTATGGGAGCTGCTCAGTGGTATTGCCTCCAAATTGTTCTGAGCTTGGCCTTGTCAGAGCTACTCCTGGGGAATTTCCAGACTCCTTGGAGACGTTATTAGATTTGTTCCAGAAATACGGTTGGGGAAAAGTTAACAAATATGTGCTGGATTTGATGGATTGGTCCTTTAGGAAGTTGTCTGTAAAAGGTCTTCTGATAAAAATGGTGCAAACATGCCTTGAGCAGCTGTTTCCTGGATCAGTTTGAATGGAGATGCACAGGCAGACTTTGCTTGGAGCCTCTTTGTATGGAGAGAAAACCGGAGGGAAAGGCTTCAAACTCATTCCTGACGTTTGGATCATCACTGGCACCCTCAGGGACAAGTTGGTGCAACTTTATAATTCTTTTTTTTTCATACCTACCTCTTGAAACTTAGAAAGCATTTGAAAATGTTCATAGCTGCTCCTGAACTGTCAGAATATTTACACTGAGATTGATTCAGGTTCATACTTTATTTTTATGAGGTTTTTTCCTCTCCATATAATTTATTTATGGTATCAACAATGTTTTCCTTGAGCTTGGAGAATTAGCAATACTGTGTGTGTTGGGAGGACAAAATTGCCTCATGCAAATGGAGAGACAGGAGCTGATGGATCAGAGCCAGGAAAACTCAAAGCACAGCTGCTGCTGACAGAGTTACAGAACTACCTGGAATTTACACTGAATGCTGTTTTTCCAGCTTCTTGTCTTCTCCAGCTGCACATATCAAGAGGATGCACTTTTTTATTAAGGCAACATTTTAAATATTTCAGCTATTTTCTGCTTTTCCACTTTACATTTCCCATTTTTGTCTGTGTTTCAAGGCCTGGGTTTGGTTTTTATCAGGGAGAGCTGTGAGGTGTCAACAAAGGTTATTGGATCAGCCCTCCTGGCAAGGGAAATTGGAGAAAAATGAAATAAAAGAGTATTATCTTGGCATGACTGACCCCATATAAGCTGAACCGAGCTCTTTCAGTGGAGATTTTAGGGTTTGCTGCTTTGCTGTTTCTCCCAGTTGGAGTGAAGTTTATCCATGGAGAAAATTGGTTATGAGGAGAGAGTAGAAAAAAAGAAGAGAAAAGGCCATGAGGAGAAAAAATATCTGAGCACTTTTCGATTGAATTCTGGGGGAGGTTGGATTGAGCTGAGACCTCGACGATGTTGAGATGGGCAATACAAAAGGGACTCAAGTGAACTTTGATAGATTGACCAGTGCTAAGTCTGGCTTAATTTTTTTAATAAAAAATTAAGGCTTTTAGAGAAACTATTGTTACTCCTTTCAGTGATGTTTTCTTTTTTGCTATTTCACTAGACAATATTTATTTGCATTGCCAAAAAAAAAGGGTGGGGTTTAACCTTGCCACATTTTCCTAAGCAAACCAAGCCTGAATCAAAATTTAGGCCCTAGGTGATGTCTTATGGCCTCCCAGAATGGTGTTACTGTGTAAATTAATTGCCTAAATACCTGTTTGGGGTGCAATTAGGCATTAACACCCCAATGCTCTCACTGTTACCTTGCAAGGTTTGGCTTCATCCCACGGCACATTCCCAGCAACAGGAAGATAAAACTTGAGGTGGTGAAGAAGCTGAGTTGTTCCTGTTTTCACTGCTGAGCAAGGAATTTGGGGGTTGAAAAGTTACTCTCTTTATTAACACATCCCAATATTAAAATATATTAGTAATTCCAGGCTGGTTAAAACCCAATAACACGAGTTTATGTGAGAGAAAAATGGTTTGTGCCTTCTCCTCATTAATGAATTAATTAATTTGCTTTCGCCATGCTGCATAAATGATTTCCTTGATTGTATGATTTAAAATATAATAAATTAGGTGGGGTGGAAGAGTGGGCAAATTGGTGTGGGCAGAGAATCCCAGGATGGGTCACTTTGGAAGGGAGCTCAGTGGGCACCTGGTGCCACCTCCCTGCTCCAGCAGGGCCATCCCAGAGCACAGGGCACAGCATTGTGTGCACACAGCTCTGGAACAGCCCCAGGGAGGAGAATTCCTCTGGAAAAGCCCTTACAGCCCCTCCAGATCCCTCTCCCAGTTGTCTCCTGGCAAACAGTGATGGGGAAAATCCAGCTTTTTCCAACAGGATCATAGTGTCTCTCTTGGTTCTGCTGTAAGTGCTGTCTCGGCTCTCCACATATCCATGGGGTACATTCCATAGGGACAGGCATCTCCTGAAGAGCCTTCTCAGGACTGTCTGAGCCATCTGGGGTCCCACTGTTCCCACTCCAGGAACACGGAGTCTCCCTGACTCACCCTGTGCCTGGCAGGAC
This sequence comes from Sialia sialis, assembly GCA_009812075.1. Classification (NCBI taxonomy): domain Eukaryota; kingdom Metazoa; phylum Chordata; class Aves; order Passeriformes; family Turdidae; genus Sialia; species Sialia sialis. The sequence continues at coordinate 22,988,084 of VRYO01001366.1, forward strand.
ATTGCATTTCCCTAGCTGGCCTGGATTTTCCTCACCTGCTCAGTGCCATTCATTCTCTTTGATCCTACAAATCCTCCTTGAGAAAAGGCCATATTAAATGTCCCCTTCTTATTCCTTAAATCAGAATTGCAGCCCTCAATGGGCATTTTAGGGATTTTTTTCCTTATTTTTTCAATGTTTACATTCATTTTTTTATCAACTTAGAGCAATTCCTGCTCTTCAGCTCCGTGGTTTGTGCCTCAGAAGTGTCAGGAGCACAGAAGAATTGCAGGATTTTCATTTGTGAGGCTGTGAACTCAAGGCACAGATCAGTCAAGAGGATCTGACTTGTAGCAATTCATCTTTTCAAATTTTTCTTCCTTGAAAAAAGAAAACCTGCATGTGACAGACCCACTGGGAATACTGGAATTGGATAGTAGAAAGTTACTTTTCACCTGGAATATTTTTGTTTGAAGGCATTCACTGATTTCAGTTATTAATTTGTAGTTTTTCATGGAATCCCAGAAAGTTTTGGGATGGAAGGGATATTAAGGATCATCCAGTTCCACCTCTGCCATGGGCAGGGACACCTTCCACCATCCCAGGCTGCTCCAAGCCCCAAAGTCCATCCTGGCCTTGGACACTGCCAGGGATCCAGGGGCAGCCACAGCTTCTCTGGGCACCCTGTGCCAGGGCCTGCCCACCCTTCCAGGGAACAATTCCTTCCCAATATCCAACCTGAATTCTCTTTCTTTCAGTTTGAACCCCTTTTGGTGTGTTTTTGGATGCCCTTTCTCTAAAGATGAGAAAGCTGGGATCCACAAATGAAATTTTCACTCTGGAAGCAAAGGGATTTACAGGGTGCCACCACCAGCCACATTGGCACATTTACTCTGAGACTTCTACTGGAGGGTGAAAACCTTCAGCAGTCATTTCAATGGGCTGGATAAATAATTTTGGATTTTCTTGGTGTTGCTTTCTGCATCTCCAGCATTTCTGAGGCCTGGGCCTGGTGTGTCACCAGCATTGAGATCCAGCCCTGAATGCTACCAAAAAGCCACACTGGATTTCTTGGGTCCTAGGTGGAATCTCTTCAGGTTCAGTGGTGGACCTGTCAGTGCTGGGACTGGATGATCTTCAGGGCATTTTCCAACCTTGGTGTTTCTGTGATTTTCCTCTCAAAATGTCCCTTTGTCTTCACAGCTCCTTCAAGCATCTGATCGGGGGCCTGGACGATGTCTCCAACAAAGCCTATGAGGATGCAGAAGCAAAAGCAAAGTAAGTGCTCAGCATCAAGTCTCAAACTTGTGTTTGTTGATGGTGCAACACTAGAATTCCGAAAAAACCCCTCCTTGTTCTCCAAACAATAATACCAAACAGCTTAAAAAGGAGAGGTTCCTTCTCTGGATGGAGGAATTTTCCTCCTTGTGTCTCCCTGGTTCTCCCCATGAATATGGAGATGGGTCTCCTCTGGTCAGTGCCCAAAGCCAGGTTGTCCCAAGGTCCTGCTCAATCACAGTATTGGAATCCAGTGGATCTTCCTGAAATCCTCTTGAGATTTTGTGAGGTGAGAAACTCCAGCTCTTGGAATTGCATTTGAGGGAATTGTTGTTCAGGGAATGTTGTTGAAGGCATTTCATTTCTTTAGGGAGCTCTGACCTTTCTCAGATGCTTTCCAAAGTCAAACATGTTTTGAGACAAAGGATGGGCAGTGGAATTTGTCATTTGGAGATAAAAACTGGAGCTGCCTTGATGTGAAGCAATATGTTCATCTGAAGTCCACAATAAATATTCATTCCTTTCAGAAGGGAGCTAGAGAGTATTAGATTAAAATACTTTTTAAAACCTCACTTTTTATTCATTCTTGAGCTGCAATTTGATTTTAATCTGTAATCTTTGAGCTCTGATTCTATCCCAACGAGTCAGGCTTTTCAAGAGGATCCTGTTCTGCTTTGGGAGATGCTCAATATCAACCAAACACAACTCAAAGACAGAAGCTGTTGAAAAGAAAATTAAATTTCCTCTATTCAAAATTTCTTTACTCTTCCTCCCTCTCAATTATTTGGCTTTTGTGAGGAGTTTTTTTCATAGCACATTAAGGAAGGGGGAAAGTGTTTTCTCAAAGTCAAATGCTTCAAGTGACTGCCTAAATTGCAGATTCCAATTAAGTTATAGATAGAAACTTCTCATTAAACCAGAGGGGTTGGAATGATGTCTGCTAAAGGTATTGGACACCTCTTGGAGGGAAAGTGAGAATTCCAAATTTAGTATTGATTAAAAATAACTCTTGGTTTGTTACAGAAAGTAATATCCATTTCAAAAATCTTCAGTTCATGAGAAAAACTTGTTAATCCCACAAAATACTCACAGATTTCTCTTTTCTTGTCTTTGAATGATATTTGAAATATTATATTTAATTAATTTTAAAGTATTAAAAGGGTTGCATTTTAGATCGGAATAGTATTTCCCTACCTCAGATCAAATGTAAGCTTCCTTTTTATAAAGAAGTTCCATTAAAAATATTAAATTCCCTAAATTTTTGTTAACTCAATTAAAAAGGTGGAGGACTATCAACTTCCTTTACCATCCCCAAAAAAAGGGGATTTGGGGCATGGAATGCTTCAGACAGATGGTTCCAAGTATCCCAGGGCCATCCAGTTATTATTTTATATTAATTTCTGGGTGTTCCTATTTGGGTTATATTGATTTCCATCAGAGCAGAAGGGAAGAAAACATTGGAAATAAAACTGGGGAATTTTGGGTTGGGTCATAAACAATGTCATGATCACAGAAGGATTTTGAAGGTGCCACCAGAAAACATGAGCACCAAGAAAAACGTGCCTTTACCACATCTATAATTTTAAGCTCTGTTCTTGAGTATTTATTATCCCAGGAACACTGGGGTTGCAGGTTGAGGAGATTTTGAGGATAGTTTGGGGAATTTTAGCATCTACTGTACAATCTGTACAAGCTGCAGTTTTGGACCCCTTTGAAAGAAACTTTCCCTTTTGGGAGCCCCTGGGTTTTGACCTTCACATTTTTGTTCTTTTATCTTCTCCAGTCCTTTCCTTCTAATGCCAAGTGTTTCATCCCAAACATAGGGGCAAGGTCCTGCTCTGGAGGAATTGCTCCCTAAAAGGCGAAACCAATTAATTTTGATAGCAACTTTTTTATCTTCAAAGTCAGAAGCCCATGCTGGAGCTCTGTCACTGCAGAGCAGGGGTGATGTGACATTATTGTCACATCTTGACATTTTGCCTCGGACAGAGCAGGAGGGATCAGTGTTGTCTGCCTGGAAAAACATCCAAAAAACAGAATGACCAATTGAAAAATAGAGTATTTAGCAAATTCCATATTCCTGGGCCCATTTGCTGGGCCCATTGAAAACCAGCAGAAAGATGGATAGAGGAGGGAAAAATTGTAAAGTTCTTGGAGAGAGACCCCAGAAGAATTGTGAGCCCTTCCAGAAAGTTTTGGCGTTCCAGAGTTACCTCACGAGGCAAAACTCCTTGGGAGAAAAGTCTCCTTGGCAGCCAGTTTAACCTGAATTCCTTTCCAAGCAGCAGTTAATTAGCTCCTGCTAATTGTCCTTCAAGGGCTTTTTTATTCTGAGGGGAGGATTGTGGTAGGGAAGAACTCAGAACATAAAATGAGGCAGGTTTGTGAGGCTTTGTGCAAATCCCATGGAATGTTTTTGCTTGTCTTTTTTTAGCTCACATCTCCTTTTCAGAGCTCATTGCCTGCTGGGTAAAGGCCTTGGGATGCATCCCGTGGATCAAGTGGATCAGGATGCCCAAGGCCAGCTTGGGCAGGACTGGTCTAGTGTGAGGTGGAAGGGGTTGAAACGAAATGGGCTTTGAGGTCCATTCCAACCCAAACCATTCCAGGACTGTCAATGCCTACAGAATTAGTGGCACTGGGGTTTTTTCCTCATTTCCATGCTGGAGCACATCTCTGGAGTCACAGAGTTCAGGGCATGGCTGGGAGGATGTTAGGCAGAAGTTACAGGCTTGAAATACCTTTCCATGCATCCATCTGTCCTCCAAGCACTTTCCTGCTTTTTGTCAGCTTGGGGTTGGCAGTTCCCTTTAATGTCCATCCATTGTGCTCCCTCTCTTAAATCAGCAATTGTAGACATGTCATTTGTGAGACCAAGATTTTAATTGTAGGCTATAATTTTAATTATAGGATTATGCTGACTGCAATATGAATTATAATATTCTACTCCTCTAATGTATTCAAATGACTTAAAGAATTAATTAGCTAATGAATATTAGAGTTGCCTCCTAAAAGGGGAAGGAGAGAGGCAAATTTGCTTCACACTCTGAGGAAATGGGAGTCCAGAAAAGTAGCACTCGTGTCCCAGTGCCAGGCCCAGCCATGCTGGCATTTAGGGCATGAAGAAGATGCCCAAATAATCAGAATTATCTCTGTGTTGCTTCCAGATGGAGCCACTCCAGCAGCTTCCATAAATCCAGGAGGACACAGCAGGGTGGTTGCTGCTGCAGCTGGTGGTGCCAAGTTGGACAAGGTTCAGTGACCCCCTTTGCTCCAGGCACACCAGTCCTTCCTGCTGGGCTCTTCCCAACGCAGGAACTCCTGGTATTTATCTTGTGCAATTACTGAACGCTCTCCAAGGCTGGAGGGGATCCTCTCTAGGTGGTGCCACCTTTTTATGGCACAGCCACACCACCGAGGTGCCCCCCGGCTGGGACAGCTGGTACAAAATCTCTCTGGCTGTGCTCAGCTAAGCACATTCCCCATAAACATTATCCCAGGGTTCCCATCAGTTCCCAGCTGGCTCCCAGTGGTAATCTCCTGTGGCAGCAGGGCTTGGGATTGATACCCAGCTGGACTCTGGCACCTTCGTGCTGTTGCTCCAGGCTCTCTGCAGGTAGAGGTTGTTCTGACTGCACTTTTCCCTTGGGTTCTTTTTCCCATTTAATCTGTGCAGGCCTGGGGGAATGTCTGGATACTCACAGCCAAAACTGGCTGCTTTTTCCAGGACTTGAGGGGACAGGGACCTTTATTTAGTGTACAATGCCTTTCTGTGTCCTTGCAGCTCCTGCCCCAAAGCTCTTCATCTTTCTGGAGCTCTGCTTTAATGAAGAGCTTCATTAACAGTTGGACTCAAAGATATGAGAGCTCTTTTCCAACCTTAATGATTCTATCTAAAACTTTTGGTTTAGTCCCCTTTTCTAGTCCCCTTTCTCAGTCCCTGTGATGTCCCTTTTTTCACCCTACACCCCCTCTCTCACTCCATTTATTAATAAAAACTCATCCCAGGAGTTAATGTACTTAATTGTGCTGCAGAGGGTGATTATGAATATTTTTCCATTTTATATACCTATGGAAATGAAACTATAAAAGTTCAAAGATATCTAAGGAGAAGGAAAGGAAAGGAAAGGAAAGGAAAGGAAAGGAAAGGAAAGGAAAGGAAAGGAAAGGAAAGGAAAGGAAAGGAAAGGAAAGGAAAGGAAAGGAAAGGAAAGGAAAGGAAAGGAAAGGAAAGGAAAGGAAAGGAAAGGAAAGGAAAGGAAAGGAAAGGAAAGGAAAGGAAAGGAAAGGAAAGGAAAGGAAAGGAAAGGAAAGGAAAGGAAAGGAAAGGAAAGGAAAGGAAAGGAAAGGAAAGGAATAAAGGGTAAGAGGAGAGGGAGGAGAGGAAAGGTCTCATCCCCCATGGATCCAGAAATGAGACTTGGTTGTTGCAACTTTGATCAGTCTTGATCCACTGAGAATGAGGAAACATCTCCATAGACATTCTGAGGCTGGACTGGCCTTTCAGCTCTATAACAAGGAGCAGAAACCAGCTTATCTTCATGGAAACTCCTGATTTGGTGTGATGGAAAAGCTTGGGAAAGCTTTGCCTGCAGATGCTGCCTCTGCAGGACTCCGTCCAGCCTGCTGGGCTGGACATCTAGCCAGCCCTGGGTTCGTGTGGCTAAAACAACCCTGGGCATTAGGGAAGGATGGTTTTATTTTGTTTAGAAATACAGCTGAGATAAGCCAAGAAAGATTTTAACCCCTGCCAGAAGTGGCAGAGTTAGGGTTCCAAAATGGGACCTGCCAGTTAAAGAAGATGATTTAGTGAGGTGCTGGGCTGGAAAACTTTGGCTGAAATAATCCATTGAGACATTTAATGTAATTTTTTCTGCAAAAGTCAGTATTTGCTGGCTTTGCAGTGTCAGGGAGCTGTGCTGAGGGGCTCCATCCCCCTCTGTGTCCCTTGTTCCCTGAATTAGGGACCATCTGGGAAGCGGCTTTTGCCTCGGCTATCCATGGTGCCAGACTGGGGAGAAATCCCCTAGGATGTGCAAAAAGCTGGGCAAAAGCTCCTCAGGGCTATAAAAAGCATAGGTTGCAGTATTTTCTTTTAACTTGTGTAAATAATTAAAACCCTTCTCCTCCCTGGTGAGGGCTATGTGGAATCCATAACTGATCATTGATACCCGTTCAGTTTGTGTGAGCTGGAACATTTGCTGTCCAGAAAAACTGAGATTTTAGATGGCATTATTTGGCTCTAAAATGGAAGAGCTTTTTCTCTTCCTGCTGGAGAGTTTTGCTTTTCCCAGCATTCAGCCTTAAATAATTTGTCATTCCATCCTGAAGACACTGGTAGTTTGTATCCAGCTCTATCAGGTTTTCCTGATTGCTGTAGTAAATAGTGGTGGAATTAGAAAACATCTCAGAAATAATTTGAAAATGTGAGATCCCAGCAAGAGACCATTCAAGGTGATGTTCCTAAGTGAAGTTAAATGCTAAATGTGACTTTGTTGTTTGAGGGGGAGTTGCAGTTTGTTTGCAGACTTGAATTATTCACACAGAGACCACACCAGGCAGACTTGGTGGTTGCTTCCCTCTGAAGAAAGAGCACTGAGAATGCTCTATCACCCACCAGGGATATGTGAAATGACCTTTGAAAGCCAGGTTGTTTTATTTAGGTAATAATGTCTGTGCTCTTCCCTTGTTCAGCTGACCTTTGGATGTGATAATGGGCTGTGGCAGATGTCACATTGAAGCCTCGGTGTGGAAAAGTCAGGGCCTCTGAATTGTATTGCTCTTCCAGCAGCTGGATGCATTTGTTTATGGAATTGGGGCTCCCCTCTTTGTTTTATGGAATTAGAGCTGTCCTGAGGAAGCAAAACTGCAGCAGAAATCATCCCTATGATAACAAATTCCAGAGGGAGCAGCAATGCAATGTGGATGCCTCCATGTGCGCGGCCATTCCAGTTGCATGTGGTGAGAGCACTTGATGGTCTGGGCCTTGGAAATATCAGCCATTCCTGTGGCATGGGTGGGAATCCTTCTCTCAGGAGCTGCTGGGAATACTCTGCTAATCCCAGCACTTGGAGCTCCGTGCAGCACCGGCTCAGTGCTTTAACCAGAAACCTTGGCCAGCTTTGGGGAGGCAATCAAGGCAAAGGCAGCATTAAAACATTTCCATGTACCCCGGTGGTGTAAATTGGCTGTCAAGCACATTTTGGAGCTGCCCTAAGGCTTTTTCCAAACAGCTTTTAAGGATTACACCACTGGAAGTTGGACTATTTCTATCCTACTGTTATCTGCTGACTTAAATAAGAGGGAGGCACTTGAACAAAATGTCATACAAATAAAATGGAGTGATTCTGCTGCCACAGGGAGCCAGTGATTTTGGAGCTTCTGAAAACAGGTGTGGGGTCATTTGTGGCTTTCCTAGCTCTGCAGTTCCCTGCCGGTCCAGTTCTGCTTGGCTGTACCTCAGCAGCTCCTGTGAGCTCAAACCTCACTTTAATATCCAAGAGTTTGTAAGGGAGAGAAGGAGATGTAGAGCCAGTGAGAGAAGGGCAGGCATGTTGCTGGTGCTGGCACACAGGGAAGGTTTGGCAGGAAAAGATTTCCTTCAGAGGGAAGCAGCAGGGCAGGAGGTGGGACAGCATTGTCTCCCTGCTGTCAAATTGTCTCAGCAGGGCTGGCCAAGGTGTTGCCAAATAAAGAAGTTTCTTCCCATTCACCCAAAAAACTTCCCATGCCAGGATTTATGGGAGTGGACACAAGGTTTGGAAATGCTGGTTGTTTTAACTGCAGGGAGATGGGAAGGAGTAGAGGTTCCTGTTTCAAAATGAGTGAATATTGATTGTTCTGCCTGCAAACACTAGTGAGTGTTGTACCCAAAAACTGCACAGCAAATTCAGCTGACCCCAGGACAGAAATTGTGTCACATTGGAAGATGAAATTCAATCACCCAACTGTGAAATGGAAGCATTTAATCCAATTTTAAGTGAAAAACCCAGTGCAGCCTTAACTCCAAAGCTGCTGCCAATGCCTCCATATCACCTGCAGCTGAGGCACCAAAACAAACCCTTTTTGTTCCTCCCTGTAGAAAACAATCACTTTTCCCAAGGGCTCAAATTGCTTTCCATCCATAGCTCCCAGTCTAAATGTAGTCCCCATTCCACTCAGGATTTCTATCTTCATCTCATCCTTACCTAGGAAGCACCTGAGGAGCCCTTTCCATGCCTAAAGGGGCTCCAGGAGAGCTGGAGAGGGACCTGGGACAAGGGATGGAGACACAGGACACAGGACACCCTTCCCACTGCCAGAGGGCAGGGTTAGATGGGATATTGGGAAGGAATTGTTCCTGGGAGGGTGGGCAGGCCCTGGCACAGGGTGCCCAGAGAAGCTGTGGCTGCCCCTGGATCCCTGGCAGTGTCCAAGGCCAGGTTGGACATTGGGGCTTGGAGCAGCCTGGGTTAATAGTGGGAGGTGTCCCTGCCCATGGCTGGGGTGGCACTGGATCATCCTTAACATCCCTCCTATTCCAAACAATTGTGTGGTTCTAGGAAGGGATTCTAGGATGGGTCTCTGCCTTCCCTGCTCCCAGGTGTGGCACCCACAGGATGTGGTGCCCCCATCTTTGGGATCACCAGGAAGGTGCTAGCTTCCCATTACAGTAATATTTGCCATTACACTGAGTAGTGGAGGTTTATTTAAAAAAAATAAATCTGGGTGCTTCCAATATTATTTATGGATCCTGAGACACTGCCACCATGTGATACTATTTTTCCTGTGTGCTTGTTTGCAGCACTTGGAATGCTGGAATGGTTTAGGTTGGTAGGGACCTTAAAGCCATCCAGTTCCATGGGCAGGGACACCTTCCACTAATCCCAAGTTGCTCCAAGTCCATCCAGCTTGGCCTTGGATCAGATTTAGGGCATCCCAAACCCCACACTGGGAAGTGCACTTGGTTTTCCTGGCTGTGCTCTGCTTCACTTACATTGATTTGCCCTCAACTGCATTTCTCAGTGCCTCACCGAACAGTCCATGAAATATTTGAGAGCTGCTGAGCTCTAAATCTTTAAATCATCCGAAAAAAATGTAAAAAAAACCCCAAAACAAAACTGTTCTCATTATTTAGCTGATCCCACAGCTTCTGTGGAGGTATAACAAGATGAAACATCAGAAATATAGATAAGATGATGTTGTGAATATGTGCGATAGCTCAGTGCCTGGAAACCTTGACAGAGAAGATGAAAGCTTGATCTGGCCCATTATGTTGGATGTGTAAAACTACCTGGAGGTTTTAAATGGAGCTTTTTTTATAAAATTTCTGATGCGTTTTAAAAGCCCCTTATTCATGGCTGTATTTAAAATTATTTTAGTGATGGCAGTGAGGTGTTTCTGGCTCTGTCTGCTCATCAAAGCAGCACAGGGAGACATGTTTGAATCCTGTCTTTGCTATATCTTGGTTTCCTGTCATTTTCCTGTACAATTGTTGGGTTGCTCTGTAGAAAACATCAAATAACATCATTTATTGATCACAGAGCAAGGGATTAGAGTGATACCATGAACTCCAAAGTGTTCAATTGGAGTCTGCTCAGCTGTTGGTGATCTGTGTTAAACAACTGTGCTATACCCTGCCCAACCCCTTCAGAGCTGCAGGTCCTGGTGCTGATCTTAGTCTCAGATTAAATCTGAGACCTGGGTGCACTTCCATCCCAAGATGCTTCCTCAGCAAGGTGCATTCCTCACGCACACATCATTATTCCTTCAGCCCTTTGAAAGCTGCTCCTGTGCAGCCTCATTCCTCTTGGAAGGCATCATGGAATTCCCATGGCTTGGAGCTCTTTGAGGAGCCTGAGATGGAGCAGGGCTGGCAGCAGTCCAGGCCAGGGCTGGGACTCTTGGAGCATGCAGAGAAATTGCCAGGGAGTCCCTGCAGACGCTTGGCACCAATTAAAAAGCCACCACTCGGCTGCTTTGAAACATCAGCTGTGCCCTTAAATTCCCCCACTTCCAGCTTCCCAGTCATTTCCTACGCTCAGGGAGTGAGTGCCTGGAGTTCAGCTTTGAAAGCTGTTTTACCAACCCCACTGCTCCAAATCAGCTGTTTTAATAATGATGCAGGAGCTGAGTTGTCGTATTTCACATCTGGGTCAGATGCAGACATGAAAATATTTAAGAGTTGAGCAAGTGCTTAGTGAGGACGTGACCTCCTGCTTGGAAAAACAGTGGATCTAGGAGAAAATGCTGCTCCAAGGCTTTTGCACCCTGCTGCTCACACATGGTCTTGCTAAGTATTGAAGCTGACATTTAAAGCAAAAAGGATTTGCTATCATATTTTATGGTTGCAAAGGGTAAAGTCCTGCAGGGGTGAGCCTTGCAACGGTCACAGACCACACTCAGCACTTCCCAAAGTCCCCTGAAAATGAAATATCATCGACTGCTTTTCTTGCAACCAGCTAAAACTCTGGTCATTTGAACCTCCTTTTCTGAGCTTGCAAAATGCAGCAGCAAAATGAACAACACTCCCTCCTGTTTCTATTTGTGTTTCAACCTCTCCACTGTTTTTCAGGCAGGCAGGTTTTTATCAGTGCGTTGTTATCTAGGACAGCTCCTTGGAAAAGGAAAAACCACTCAGACTTCTCAGGAGAGACAGGGGAGATGTAAAGGCTGGGAATGAGTAGTGCTGTACCTTCCCTTTCCTGGTGGGTTGGTGATGGTTTGATGTCGGAGTCTCTTGACTCAAGTGTCCTTTTCTGTGAATCTCTTTGCATGGCTTCAAGCATTTTGCAACATTATTTTAAAGACAGCGAGGGGAAAGAAATTCAAATATTTGTTTCACCTGCAGCATCTCCTGTGCCATTTAACAGAGAAGCTGAGCATAAGAAGGCTGAGCTTGGGGGATGCCAGGGGCTACATTGCTCAAAAACTCAACAAGAGCTGCTCCAGTAAATACCCCTTTTGAGTCACTGAGTGTTGGATGGCACAGCCTGGCTTGGAAATAAAAATAATTGCAAACACCTCAGCTATTTGAAAGTTTTCCTAATTTGCCCCAAGTTTCAGTGGATGGTATTGCTTAGAAAAAGAACATTTCTAGTAGAGGGCATCACTCCTGCTGCAGGGGCTCAGGAGAGGCTTATTTGGATCACCCCTTCAGAGAAGGGACAACAAGGATAAACACTCCTGGAATAGTTGCAAATGGCACTGGAAGTGTCTCTAGAAAAAAAAGTAAATGATTCAATCATATTTTATAGTGGCCTTTTAGAAACTCTCCAGGGCTCGGAATAATTTATAGTACCAGTAGCATCTCTCTCCCATTTCCAGTGTTCTTGTTGGGAAGAATCCTACTATCATGTTGGAATCAAATTAATAATTTCAAAGTGATAGTTTTAAATCAACTTGATAGTTTTCCTGAAGTCCTTCATCTTTAAAAAAACTCTTTCACTGTTAAAAAATAAAATTATCCAGGACCACTTTCAAGACATATCCAAAAGCATCCAGCTCACTCTTTCCTCAGAAACCCATTTTTAAAGTGCTTTGTACAGAGAACTTCAATCTTTATGCCAATACCCGTTTAGAATGATGAAGTCCACCTGAGAAAGTCCTAAATGAGTGCTTGTTGCCCCGTTCCCACATTGCAAAGCTCCAGTGTTGAGGCATGAGAGTCCAGAGTGACTTGGGGTGATTTGGGGGAGTCAGGATCAGACCTGTGAATGAAGAGCTGGGGTTTTGCTGCCTCCAAAACTGAATAATCCACAGAACATCTCGGTTTTCAGAAGAGGGATCAACCCTTTCCCAGTGACTCTGGGCATTATCATTTGTGTGCCATCTCTTTATTTGATAAGATGCAGCCTTATCTGCCTCTGCTCTTAGAAAAGCCCAGTGCCCATTAGTGATATTTATCTAATAAAACACAACATTACCAGCTTGGACCTGTTCATTTGTATTTTACACTTCTGCTCTTTACTCTCAGTTTCTATGGGAACCTGGGCTGCTACAGCAATGGGGAATAAAGAGATGAGAAGTCTTGGAAAACACAACTCCATTTCTCCACTGAATTGCCAGGCACAAAAACTCAGCTTAGAGCCAAATAAACTGGAAGGGAACAGCCAAGGCAGGAAAGTTGATAATCATCAAGTCCCTCCTTGCTGAAACATCTCAGTATGCTTTTCTACTTGGAAAATCCAGGTGTGACGCTGAGAAGTTGGGATTGAGGAAGAGACAACAGGTTGTGGTGCTTGGCTTTACGGCTATTTTAGTGCAGAGTGCTCCAGTGCAACTAAAATTTTATCAAACCCCTCTCTTTTTGGTGTAATTAATTACAGCTGATGAGGTGGAAATGTGATTCATGTACAATTCTGTACATGAGAAACACACTCCAGGTCACCGATTCCAGAGGATTCTTCAGGATCTGCTGCTTCTCTCAGTGGTTAATGCAGATGAGCTGAAATAATGAGCAAGAAATAATTAGGAAAATCCCCTTAAGGACATGATGTGAATTCTGGACAAGAGAGTGGACTGAGGCTTGGGCTTGATGATCTGACAAGGCCTTTCCAACATAAATGATTCTGTGTTTGCATTTCAACCTGACTGAGAAGGATGTGGGTGCAATGCTCTGAATACAGAGTGTCAACAAGATGAAGATTAATTTTGCATCTTCCAAGAAGTCTGTGTTTAAAATCCAGCAGATTTGGTGAGGATATAAGCAACAAAAAGGCTTTTGAAATAGTTGGCTCAGAGCAGCTGTGGCTGCCCCTGGCTCCCTGGCAGTGTCCAAGGCCAGGCTGGACAGGGCTTGGAGCAGCCTGGGATAGCAGAAGGTGTTCCTGACCATGGCAGGGGTAGTACTGGATGGGCTTTAAAGTGTTTTCCAAACTATTCAATGATCCTGGGATTTCAACAGAGTCACTTGCTCAATACCACAGAGCCTCTGATGTTGGAGGCTCCAGGAGAACATTGTTTTTATACATCCTTTGGACTGAAATTGGCTCATCCTCCCATCGCTGAATCCAGGGGAGGGGTTTAGACCCCTGGCAGCTTTGGAAATACCATGGCTGCTCTCAAAAGGCCTCACATAAAAAGCCTCAAAACCCACTCTGTTAAAAAATAAACAGTGAATCACATATTTTGTGCCTTAATAAGCTAAAACATTGGCCCCTACTTAAAAAGCCAATTTTGATTTAGTCCTGAGGGATGCTGACACTCCTAATCCCCATGTATGGTTTACAAAGGAGATCTGCCCCTCCTGCCTTGCCTGCTGTTAATCAGGCTTAGGTGCCTGACAGGAAAATCTCACAGAATTATGTTTGTTTGGCACATAGCTGAGTTCAGGCCTCCCCTGATTCATTTTCAGTCAAAGGGAAGCTCATTTGAAACCTCCACTGCTAATTCCAGGAAAGGACAGAGGCATTAAGGCTCTCCTGGGAGTTTCAAGTGACAGCAGAGCCATTAGCAGAGGGGAAGTGCAGGAAGATGATCTTTATCAGAAACCGCATGTTTGACTGTATAGTTCAACCCCAGGAATCACTGTTTACTCCTTGGTTAAGGATTGTTTTATTTATTACAAATGTTTCTGTGTCTCTCATCCTCTCAGTGAACAGCAGGTAGAGTTTGGGTGTTTAGTAAAGATGCTAAAAGACACAGGAGTAAGACCTACTTATAAAAGAAGAGATGATCCCATTTGAAAATAGAAATGGGCTTTTAGAAAGGTTGTGTGTAGACTGACTATTGGGGAAGTGGAGGCCTTTATAAAGAGTCTCTCTCCATCTTTCTTTGGGAATCCCTTCAGGCCCTGGAAAGGCACAATTAGGGCTTCTCCTCTCCAGGCTGAATAATCCCAATTGCCCCAGCCTTTCCTCCCCTCAGAGCTGTTCCATCCCTTTGATCATCCTGGTGCCTCCTCTGGACTCATTCCAACAGCTCTAATCTTGCTGTGATCTGAGTTTTGTCTGGAATGCTCACACAAAGTGATCATCCCCTTGGGAGTGGTGGGGGCGAGATTTCTGCTGGAAAAGCACAAGGAGGGTGGGTTTGGTGTGAGATGTTCCACTCCTTCTCTTGTAACACCTTTCCAGGAGCTCCTGTGAACCCACCAAACCTCCAGAGGCTGCCAGAGTATTCCAGGGAATATTACCACATGCTTGCTCTGCTTCTTCACATGCTTTCTGTTCTCCTGAGGAGAAAAAACAGACCTTCGACCTAATCCCAGACATCCCACAGGTGATCTGTCCCAGGGTAAATCTCCAGTGTATCTTTGTTTTCTACATCTGGAAATAGACCTAAAGAGAGGAAATGAATTAACCAGAATTCATAAAAACCAGATCTGACACCATCCTGCTCTCTCCCATCTTCTGGAAACAACTGGCAGAGAAGGAGCCCGAGTGGGAAGAGCTTTACCTGCAGAAGATGAGGAGTAGCTCCTGCAAGGCGCTAACACTGGGTCTTTATAGCACAGAATTACGCTGTAAAAGTAAGGTACTTAAATGTGGAGAAGGGTTCCTAGAGCAGGGTCTGTTCGGCATTATCCCAGATGTTAAACATTCAGATAGTCCAAAATCCCCTGTATTTTAATGAAATGATGTTTTCCTTTCCTAAATATGTCTTGAAAATGCTGAATTGTGAACAATTTTCAGGCTGGAGAGTCCCAGCTTGCACAGCCATGACTCCTGTGGCACTGCAGTTTTTATAAAGCCAGACTATTTTCCTGCTGCTTTCCTGGTGATACGACATTCCATCCTTCTTTAGCCTGTCGGCATGGAGATGATGCATTCCTGAGGTTGTCTTGAGTGGAATTGTCATCCCAGAGCCTATTTTTGGCACTGGAAGTTTGGGTTATTTTGAATATCTCTCTTTGATTTCATCTTTGTTGGAAAAGCACTGAGGTGCTTCTGTCAGGCCCTTCCCAAGGTCCTTCTGCAGCTCATTCGCTCTGTTTTTTTTCTGCTGCTCTGAATATTCACAGAAACCTCCTAGGAACCTTTATCCATCTGAACTTTGACTTCATCAAGCAGCAGCAGCCCCAGCCTCAGGGTCATAGGTGGTGGCCTCCTGGTCTCCAGAGCAGTTATTTATCCATGAGAAGACCTCTCCTTTTGTCTCCTTGCAGCTTCGTGTCTTCAATGGCGTTTGCTGGGGAACATTATGAGCGAACTTTTGAAAACCACATAAACTCTGTCGAGCAGATCAACCTTAAGTGTGACCACTTCAGGAACATCCATATGTCCCACTGTGGGACACAGTAAATCAACTTTATTCTACTCTTGATGAAAGTCTTCAGTAATAAAGACACAGACAATACAAGCCAGAGGTC
>VRYO01001366.1:23009805-23023609 GCA_009812075.1 Sialia sialis
CCTCAACAGCCCTTGGAGAAGGAGCACAAGTTGTCTCAAGGATAGAGCTCTACCTTTTAGCCGCTGCCAAGCTGGAATCCCTCTTGCAAGGGATTTTCTCCCAGAGGATTTGGACCATTGGAAAAAAGAACTGAGGGCAAAACACTGACAGAGTTGTCTGAAACCCCTGGACTTGAACAAATGCACATTAAGTGGTGAACACAGGGAGGTGGACAAATATATGTGTTTGACATCATCAATTTATTGATCTGGTCCCCATATTCCTTAAAAAATTTAAGAGGAGAAAGCTGCAACCAAGTCCTTTAAACATGAGCATCGCCGTTGCCATGGTGACCTTTCCTCCTGCATGTCCTGCCAGAGGCAAAAAAGGCTCCTTGGAGTTGCCATGCTCAGCTGAACGAACTGCTTTGGGGGTGCTAAGATCTAATTAGCACTTTGCAATTAGCTGGGGAGATTTCAATAGAGCATAACTGTGATTTGAGCAATTTCAAGCTGTAATTAGGCTAAACTTTCCTAGAGATCACGTCTGGCTTTCCAAGGGTGGAACCGAGGCTCTTTCCCAATGAATCCCAGCAACTTTCCCTAAAATACCTTTGGTGTTGTTCAAGTACCTTGGAATCCAGTTTGGCAGCTGGGATTTATTGCCCTTGCAGAGTTCAATTGGAATTTTAATGCAAAATTCTTGTTTTCCTGAGTATCCATAGCAGCCTGGGTTCCTCTTGGTGTTTTCCAAAGGAAAAAAATCCCCATGGGATCTGCAGGTATTGCCTCTCAATTCAGTCAGAAAAGTGAAAGGAAAACCCTTGATACCTTCTTTTCCAAGGAGATTTTATTGTCTGTAGATCCAAACTGTTGAATCCAAAGCTAATGAGTAGAAAAGAGGGAATTCAGAGAATTCCTGACCAAAATACTCCTTTTTTCCTTTTCTAAATTATTCAAGGGCATTAAAGATCACTATGGGAGGTTTATTTCCCTCTGTCTTTGTGTTACCCCTTTAGGAGTTGGGGGTTGATGCTCCCATAGAAATGTTGCTGAATCTGGGAGTTTAAACCAAAATTTGCCCTAGGAATCCATTATTTGAGTCTGACTATTTGGCTGTTGATAAATAACATTTTACTGCTCTTCCATATTCTGCTCATTGCAATTAAATGAGGTTGTCAAGGTCAGAGTGCATCATTTGAGGTGCCATGAGAACTCTTCTGCTTTTCCTTAGGATTTTGTTCACTGGACCAGGATAGAATGTGACATGAGGCATTTCTTTAGCCTCCAGCCAAAATAGTCCAGAGTTAAAACAAGAGATTCAGAAAAAGGGAGGGAAAAGAGAAGGAACAACCCCCCATCCTTATCCTTTAATACTGCACAGAACAGGAAACTCCACCAGAGGAAGGAATACTCCACATCCTCCCTCCGTCCCTTTTAATTAAAATGGATTAAAATCTGGGGGGTTTAATCAGGCTATTCTGTAGGGTGTCTTGTTTGAACTATTTCAGGACATTTTGGCATGAGGAGTAGTACAATGTTCTTTTACCCGGAGCTGAATCCAGCACTTCTCAGAGAAGGAGGTGGGGACAGTCCTGTTGGAAGTATGGAGCTGTTTCCTTAGGAGTTCAAGATGAACATGTGCATCTGGAAAACAAATACACATTTACATGGTGACCTCCCTGTGACTTCCAGAGAAAATCAGGGACTGTGTTCCCTAAAAACCTTCCTTGTGCTCTCCTGAGACTACTTGGACTCAGATCTCTATGGAGTTCCAGTCAGTTGGCATTTTCTATCCTGTTTTTTTTTTGCTCTTCCACCAAAATTGTGCCTTCTTCTGGCCCATCAGCATCTTGTTGATGTGTATGGACAATTCCACAATGTGGGTGCTGGAGCTGGGGAGCAGAGGGTTGGGATTTTGGGAGCTCAGACTCCTGGGGGCTGTTGTGAGCTTTAAAGGGAGTGATGCACTTCTCTGTGTTACAAAAGGACAGGATCCCACATGAATATCTGGGGGGAAAAGGGTGAAATTTGCCTTTGAAGGGGTTTACTCTCATCTGAAGCCATACTGTGGGGTGGGAGACACTCAACCCAGCAGCACTAGGTATTTAATGAGGTATCACCAATCTCTTGGCACATTTAGGGCTTCAACAAAACTCACTTCAGAAAATCCAGACTTTTCAAAGAGCCTGGATGAGGAGAAGCACTTTCTGAGCTGCTTTGGTGACACAGTTTTCTCCTATCCCCAAAATTCCTGGCTAGCTAATTAGGGATGGGAAGGCCCTGCGTCATGAATAGGCAAAAGAGGGGCTCTTTCCTTCTTGGTTTATTTCCAAGGTTTATTCTTAAAAGCGGGATGCACAAGGGAAGAGAGGGAGTGAGCACATGGAACACAGGGTTATATAGCCCTACAGGGGAAAGGGAGGGTCAAGGGGTCAGGTAATAGGATCTTCCTCCTGCTGGTCAGATCCTCAGGTCAATGAAAGCAAACATATATTGGTCAGTGAAATGCAACACTTTGGCTGCAATTCAGTGTGTTAATTTACAATTTTGGGTGAGATCTGTGCAACATCCAAGTCTTCAAAGTCCCATAATTTCAACAAATCTCTTTGTTTAACTATTGAACCAAACTGGGATGAGCTCAGCTTGATGCAACAGCACAGTATTGTGTTTGTGGTGCTGAGCACTCACTGAAAAGTGATTTACTTTTTAAAAAAGGAGAGGAGACAAATGAACCTGTGAGTTTTTCAACCCTCTGTTTTTAATTTCAGATTTCCTTCCCCTTCCAGAGGAGGTTGGAGATGCCATGGCTTTAATGCCTGGTTTAGCTGCCACTCAAAGCTCCCTTTCTGTAAGAAAATCTGAAGCAGAGGATGTGTTTTCTCCTGATGTGAAAAGCTGTGAGTTCAGGTGCTGAGGCATCCAAGAGAAGTGCCCAGCCCTGAAAACATGGACTTGAAAAGAATGCCAGCCTTTATTTTCCATGCAATGGTCCCTGCAGCTTCAAATGCAGTGGCACCACCAGCACATGGCTTTTAAAAATCCCAAGGAAAAGGCTCTTGGTTTGGATTTTTGAAGGTGTCAGATGTGGAAGGCTGTGAGAAGAGCAGCTAAATCAGGAGTTAAAGCCATCACAGAAGGATGAGCTGGAAGGAAGACATCTGACTTAAGGAATACCTGGATTATCATTCCCATCGGTTTGTGCTGGATCTATCCACAGATCCATTCTTCCACTCTTTTGGTGTGGCTTGCAACTAAAAAAAATGCGAGTAGGAGATGAGTTTGATGTTCTCCTTCTTGGTCTTCCTTGGGGCAGGGCAGCAAATCCTCATCTGGAGGTAAATCCTCTCTGAGCAGCCAGGATCAGTAAGTGGTACTGTAGCATCCATCCCTCCCTGGATTGGACTGGTGTTAGGGTAGCTAATCCCAGGCGGGAATTATTGATGGAGCTATCTCGGAATAATTTTGGGATTTGAATTTGTGAGTGAGCTCATAATTGGCAATGGTGTGACAGAGCTGGGAATTAACTCAGCTGTCCTGTAATGTTTGTGATGGACGGGAAAACAGGCAAAGAGCTGGGCTTTTCCTTGGAATGCCAGCTTTTCCTGAAAGGATCATTGGGAAGTTTCTAGGTGCATTTGTGCATCATGAGGGAGAAGGACACGTGGTACACAGAGGAAGGAGCACAGAGGCCTTTCCCATGCATTCATGACATTGTTATTCCCTGCTCTCACTGCCTGCTCTGCCTGAGGGGCATTTTGGGGCAAACACCCCATTCCAGCTAATCCATGGAGACTTGTGAGTGCTCAGATGCTGGAGAAGTCAGGAGAGCAGGTTTGGCCTTCCCCAACAAGGGTTGGGTTCATGCCCTGGTAATTTTTTCCTGCTGCAAAGGTTTGTCAAAGAACATCCCCCAGAAGTCCTGACCGATGGATTGATATCTGCAGGCAGTGCTGGGTAAGAAGGGTTTGCACCTGGCTTGGGACTCCTGAGAGGACGAGTGGCGAGACACCACGAAGAAATAGGGATTTGCTTTCAGTGCCTCCCAGGAATTTACTTTCAGGTATTCCCAGGCTCTGGATCCTGCTGGTTGTGTCCATGCCCTGCGGCTGTCCCTGCGCCCCTCTTGTCCCCTGCCTGAGCCCCCTCAAACTGGGCACAGCTGAAGCTCAGCATCTCATGTGGACACAACATGAGGTGCTTTTGTTTTCACTTACACCTATTCCTGGATTTCCCAGTGCCCCAAATCCCTGGGAAAAACGTGATCCTGAGCTTTTCGGAGTCATTGGAGCCAGCACAGAGGGCAGCTGTGGCAGCCCTGCCACCATTTGCTGCATCTACTTCTCCTTATATCATTTTCAAGGATGAAGTCTCCTGGTGGTAGGAATTCCAGCCACATCCCTGCCACTTCCCATTATTCACCTTCATACAGCACAAATCCAGTCTAGAGAGCTTTACACTATTTCAGGGTACCAGGCAGGCAGGGTGCCATGGATAGACCAGACCCAGGTGGGTCATTTCATCACAGCAAAAATATGAACAATCAGATGGAGAGTAATAATAGTCACAGAATTGAAGATTTGGGGGAATTTTTGCTTTATTTTACACAGATTTTTTAAAGTGCTCCATCAGCTGAAGCAGCACTTAATAAGAAATAAATTGTGTCTGCCCTGTCTTGGAAGTGTTCAAGAAAGCATTGGGAGGAACCTGGTCTAGTGGAAGGCGGTTGAAACAACATGATCATGAAGGTCCTTTCCAAGCCAAACTATTCCATGATTCTCTGACCCCTTTAGAATCTCTCTGTATCTTAAAACCATAAGGAGAGGGCTTTTAGTGGGCACAGAAATAAGGTTTAGTTTTGGGATATATTCCCCTCCTCACCCTACCTGTGGATCTCAGGCTCATTTCTATGTCTCCTTGCAGGCTGTCTCTGATCATCACCATCCAGGTGCTGCAGCTCCATTTTTCCCAGTTTTCACAGAGATTCCATAATTTCCATCTTCAGAAATGCATTTCCTCACCAACGAGTGAGGTAGTGACCAAGCTGACCAAAAAACCAAATAAAAGGCTGCTTTTAAACAAAACTGATGTCTGTCAGAGGGGAAGGCTCTCAGATTCTGGGTTTATCCCCACAAACTGGTGGCATTTGCTCGGATCAGGGTGGTTGGTTCCCATTTGGTTGCAATTCCTGGCTGGCTGGCTGGCAGCCTGCAAGTGGAGAGGAGCCAAGTTTCTCTGGAGATGACAGTTTGCTAACAGATGTCTGATGTTTCCCAACATGGTTAGGATAGGAATCAGGAGCTACTTCAGCAGAGCTGAGCAGTTGGGTAATTGCAAACCTTGGCTCCTCACATTTTCTTATTTTATCAGCTGCCTGGGTAACACAATTATTTCATTATTTTGTTGTTGTTCATAGTTTCAGGAGGCAAAGCTTGAAAGGCCTCACAGAGCAATCATCATCCTAGGAGGGAGTGGCTCATTTAAATACTGGGAAACATCCAGCAATGTGAGGAGTCACAGGATTTCCTCTCCCCTTGGGCACAGCATTGCCCAGATATTTAGGCTGTAGCTCCTGCACTGTCATTTCAAAGGACAGGGATACTGGAAGATGGAATTTCCTCCTGACCCCCCTGATTACTGTGGTATCTTGTGGTGTCTTGTGAGACCTGTCCATGCCCAAGAGGACACTGAGGCAAGGCAGCTCCTCAGGAACAAGTATTTTATTTGGAGGCAGGGAAAAGGAGTTCCTAAGCCCCAGCTCTTGCAGAGGAAGTTTCAGGAGGTTTCTCCCATTCAGATTCTCAGGAAATCTTGGAGAAGAGCTTGGAGGCTCTGCAGAATGCTGCTGCCTAACTCAGACCTGAACATCTCCTGTGCTGCTCTCTGAGGTCCCAGCTTCAGGAGTGGACTGGGAGCTCTGCCAGCGCTGGGCTAGTGTCAGTAGGTGACAAAAACCTACTTCAATAAACAAAAAGTCCCATTAGGAGCACACTGGGAGTTGATTCCTGGTGTCCCACCAGCTCCTGTGAAAAGCTCTGCCTTCATTTTAAAAGCTCTTTATTAAAGAACAGGCTGTTCATTTTTTCATTGCTTTTGGATCACACGTTCCCTGTATCTTTTCTTTTTGTGCAGTTCCAGCTATGATTTTCCAGGAATTTTGACCTGGGATGAGCAGAACAATTATCAAAATATCGAGGGAAAGGCTCTTTCCTAATTACAGCTATTTCAACTGGAGACCAACAAGCCCAGAAATCCCAGTGCAGGAAGTTCAGGCCTCGTGTCTGCACAGCTCCAGATGCCTGTGATGCCACTTGTGCCTCCAAGGTGTCTTCCCAGCACTCCTCTCATCAATTAATTCAAGAATCTGAACTCTTCCAGAGGTCAGAAAAGCATTTGATTATTTGGAAAGTCTCCAAGCACTGGCATAAGGCTGAGTTTTACAATAAAATTGCCTTTCTGATTAAAGAGGAATGGCATGAGGTTGTGGCATCTCCAAAGTGGAGAAAAGCACCCTGCCCTGGCACAGGTGGATTTGTCCCACAAAGGGTTGAGTTATTCCCACCCTATCCTGCACAAGTGGGGTTCAACTGTCCCTACTCCCATCCCACCTCTTTTCTATGGAACTGCTTCCCTGAACAGATTGCCCACACAGGCTCTGGGCTCTCCTCCCTGGGGCTGTTCCAGAGCTGTGTGCACACAATGCTGTGCCCTGTGCTCTGGGATGGCCCTGCTGGAGCAGGGAGGTGCCACCAGATATGCTCCTTTCCAGCCTGAGCCATTCTGTGAATATCCCAGACATTCCTGGCTGTTGAAGATTCGTTATCCTGATCCAGGACAGAACATTTCCCTAGGGAAAAATATTAATATATCAACATCTGTATTCCTTGGCACTGCCCTCCCAGTGCCTTGAAAGGGCCTCTTTACTTCGGGAGGTGATAAAATCAAACATCACAGATGTTTTTTATCATTGTTCTGTTGAGTGAGGAGCTCACGCTGCAGAATCGTGGGAGCTTCTGTTCAGGGAGCAGCACACTCAGCTTCAGGAATTTGGAAGGAATTCTAAACTTCATGATTAGGATCATACCACTGGTTTCTGATTTAGCTTGGGAATATTTGTATTTTAGTCTTTTTATTGAAGATATTTATCCTCCAGCTTAGCAGGTTTGGAATGCATAACAACTTAATTTATAGGAATTTGTTGTTTAAGTGAACTTGGACTTTTGTAGAATTCCAGTGGGACTGTTATTAGTAGCATGGAAAGGGCTTGTTTGCTTGATTTTACCTGTGTTTTGGTTTCACTGCATATTTTTGGCATTTCTTTTGGGGTTTGGAGGCTTGTTGCACTGAATTTAGAAAAAAATGCAACCAATTTGTCTCATCTGCTTTGCTGCCCTTGTATGTACTCACTGTATCCAAGAAGTGTGGCAGGGAATTAGGGAATTATCCAAGGGGTTTCCAGAAGCAATCCCAAGAATGCAGCAGGTGTTTTTTTAAGCAAAATAATAATTTTTTTACATGTTCCAATGCAAATCGAGAAGATTTCAGCTTCCTTATCCAGGAAGGTGTCCCTGCCCCTGGCAGGGAGGTTGAAATCAGGTCTTGAAGATCCCTTCCAACCCAAGCTGTTGTGTGACCCTGGTCCTGAAATTTTACGTCTGCTTGTGTGTTGGCAGGTAATTTTCCACGCTGGGATTTAATCTTCCCGGCAATTAGAAATCATTAAAGGTATTTAACTGCTCCATACACTCATCATGGAAACAAGAGATGCTCACTGCTCTGTCACCCCTGAAATGATGGCTCTGCTGTGCTTTGAAAGGGGACATTGAAATCCTTTTTTAGTGCTAGCTCAGCGTTCACCTCATGATGAGCACGAAGGGATCAATGAGCAGCTGTGGCACACAAGGTTATCCCAAGTTCACAGTGGGCTCTGTGCTGATTGGCTTCCAAAGTTGGATGCATCAGGAGCAAGGTCACCCATAGGATCTGATGACAGCATAAAAAATAAAGCAGAGCTGAAGTCAGTTGTTGACAGCACCCCCTGGGAGAGAATTATGCTTTATTGCCTCAGATTTGGGGTTTCATGATGTGACCTTTCACACTGCCAGACTCCTGTTTGTAGGTTTCCCTTTTCACTTGGAAAATGATGGAATTTTGCTCTCTGTCCCCTGTTGGCAATGAGGTTTTAAATAGAGCAGAGGAGGTGGTTTGAAGGGAATCTGTCAGTAAATCAGTTCATGCTGTTAATGAAATAATCAGGTTGGGAATGTCCCAAAGCTGCCCAGGTGGCTATGGGAGTGGGATGGAAGCTCATCTGCCCACTGCTGTTACCCTGCACAAGCGAAGCCCCCAATAATTACACCCTACTGTTAATTGCAAGCTATTCCAGCTAAAATGAAGCCCTGCACCCTCCAGGCCTCCCTCCATAATCCAGCCAACTCTTTACCCTTAAAGTCACCCCCAGCCAAAGGTTGGACATGCGCAGGGACTCTCCGGCAGCTGAATGTCACATTTTATGGAGGGGGTGGATCCTGCTCATCCATTTCCCCTCCAAGCCTTTCTAAAAATACCCTAAACTTTATCAAGGAGCTATTTTGGAGGAATTATGGTCATGGATAGGCATGGGAAGCTGATTCTGAGAGACTTGCATGGGTTGAAGTTGCGTGTTCCTTACTCAGGGGCTTGGTGTTGTGGTGCAGTTGGCTGTGGGATAAACAGAGAGCACTGGGATTTTGGGACCTCCTGGCTTGGGATGGCTGCTCTGAGTGGGTTTCTAGGAGAACAAGTGGAGATATCCTTATAGGAATGTTGATGTGTGACTGAAGTAATTCATTTCAGGCATTTG
This sequence comes from Sialia sialis, assembly GCA_009812075.1. Taxonomy (NCBI): domain Eukaryota; kingdom Metazoa; phylum Chordata; class Aves; order Passeriformes; family Turdidae; genus Sialia; species Sialia sialis. Next base: position 23,018,627 of record VRYO01001366.1, read on the forward strand.
CAGCTTATCAGATCTGATTTCATAAAACCTGGCTGAGATTTCTCTCCAGGGACCTTTGGTGATCCTGCCACTTCCAATAAACATTTATAGAAACTGCTGCCAGCCTGTGGACACGAGAAACTCCTTGGAGTTTATTTTCCAAAAATCCTTAAAGACACCAAAATATTTAAAAGCAAATCCCACCCAGGAGAAGATGGATAGAAAGTGCCCAGCTGTAGCCTTGGGAGCTGGATTGCGGTTCCAGGTGTTGGCTTTGCACCCTCAGTAGTGATGTTTGCTATTCCCCCTTGGAAAACCGTGCCTTCCAGAGCCATGCTGGGACTTGGAGCAGCAGAATGCTGAGCTAAAAGCCAATTTTGAATGCTGAGATGGAAGTGCAGCAGGTAAAGGCTGGCCCAGGCTCCCACAGTTCAGGGGCGGCGGCGCGCACTGCTCAGGTTTGCACCTCTAAGAAATTTCCATTTTTTCGCCTCAAAACCTCCAGATACGAAGCCGAAGCTGCCTTCTTTGCCAACCTGAAACTGTCGGATTTCAACATCATTGACACCCTGGGAGTCGGAGGCTTCGGGAGAGTGGAGCTGGTAGGTGACCTCTTCTTTGTGTGATGTCCTAAAACAACTGCTGTGTTAAAGACTTTATTTCCTTTGTTATTACACTCCCATAGGCCTGAGAAAAATTATCTGCTGGAATTATATAGTGAAGAAAGTTGACTTACATTTCCTGAGACATAAAAAATGTACCGATACATGCTTTGCAGTAGCTAAAAAGGATTTATGTCCTAGGTTGAGAGAGGAGCGCGCATCTCCTCTCACTCTTAAGTGGTTTATGACGTTGATTTATGGCCTTTTAAAAAGAACTTGAAGAACTGGGTGAGGGCTGGGATTGGAAGAGCAACCTAAAATCCAGACTAAGATCCAGACTAACAGTAGAAAGCGCTCTCCCACACATTTTTTATTCAAGTCTAGAGAGGTTGCACTTGATTGTCCTCAAAGAACATTCAGCACCTGACCCATGACAATACATCCCAGAGAGGGCCTCTTTTTGTGCAGAATTGTAGAGAAAAGACAAAATTCCAGCCTGCTTTTTGCTCTGCTTGTCTTTGGAGCTCTGTGGTCTCCTTTAAAGCAGAGCCTGAGCAAGAGGCAACCTGTTTGTGGCAACGCAAAACCTCGGAGTAGGAAGAGGGAGTTGGGTTACACCACGGAGGAGCTCCGGACACCAGACACTCCTGCAGTATGTCAGGAACTCTGCAAGCCCGGGCAGAAGGGGAACAGAGGTCCCTTTCTGGGGTTTGGGGTTTAATGTGTGATTATTTTATTTATGAATATTTAATTTACGAGTATTTTGAAGCAGTCACCTGCTGAGGATGCTTTAGAGCAGGAGGTTGTGCTCAGCCTTTCTTTAGAAGTCCCTTCATCCTCTCCTGACACCAGGGATTTGCCTCCTAAATTAACATCTGGCTCCTGCACCCTCTAATGAGGGACTCCCCAGTTTGGGGCTTGGTTTGAGCCTTGTGAAGGTTTGGGGTTCATTTTTAAGGGGTTTTGCTAACCTCAAGGTGTTTCTGAGGAGGTGCATGGCTTTGTCTCCAGGAGGGATTGCCCGTCTGAGCCTCACCGTTGGCCATGGCCAGGCCTCTGCCTGTGGCACTTTTAGGGTGTCAAAAACTTCACCCTGGGTGTCCTGAGCAGAAAAATGCTGGATAAGCTCATTTTTTGTAGCTCTTAACTGACACTGAACTGCACACAGATGAAACATATTTAAAAGTGTATCTCAGCACACCAGATTTTGTTGTTTTTCTTTACCACAGAAAGAAATTTAGTTACAAAGCCAAGAAAATACTCCTTTTGTCAAAACTGAGCCTGGAATTGCTGCCTCATGCTTCCACTTCCTCCATTAAAAATATGGTTTATTACTCCAGGATAAAAATATAGAAATATCGGAGGAATTAGCTCTTTTATTGCCTGGATATGGAAATGCAGGAATGTTCTTGGAAAACATTCACTGTTTTTGTGCTTTCCAGGAGTAAAATGGACCAAAAAAGTGAAGGACATGTCAAGGAAAAGGAATTTTATAGCTTTGGGCATGAAGCCTCAGAACCTCACCTCTGGAGAGGGCAACTGGTGGTGGCTGGGGGGAAACTGGAATGTCTGGGGCTGGGATTGGCCAAGAAAGGGTAAAATTCCCATTGGATGTGGTTTTCCAGACCCCTCTGGGAATGCTGGTGTGTTGGAGAGGTTGCCCTTTCCATGCATCCATGCACGAGGATATGGCTTTTAGGTCAGACAGGTTAAATATAAATTATTTTCAATTCCACCGATGTTACACATGGAAATCCCCTTTTGTTTTGCTTTGTTTTACTTTTGTTTTCTATATCTCAAGAAAATATTCCAAAGCATTGGAATGAGTGTTGTTTGCTCAGATTTTTGGTGGCTCCCTGGTGTCTCTTCCAACATCCTTATGGATGCTCCTCTTCATCCCAAACTGGACTATGTAATCGACTTTTATCTAGGTTTTTCTTGACGGATAAACCATCCATGTTTGGAGAAACCACAGCAAATGGCAGGAGCAGAATTTTTGGGATGCATCCACTCCTTTTTACAGCTCAGCCTTCCTGCTTTATGTCAGCTGAGCATCTTCTGGGGTGGGATACAAGATTAACATTAGGAAAATAGGAATTTCAAGTGCAACTGGGATAGGAAATGTCACCTCATGTGTGAGGGATGGAGGGCATGTGTCCCCAACCCTCAGAAATCATCTCTGTTGACCTTTATTGCTCTTGGCTTTGTTCTTTAATTTCCTTTTCTCTCAAGTCCTCTGCTCCTGACTGTCTGCCCAAGGTCAGTTTTCTGAGTTTAAATCAAGATTATTTTTGATAGCTCTGAAATAAATAAATTGGAGTAGCTGAATATCTGGGATTGGAGTAATTTTTCCATGGAATCGGTTCCTGTAGGTGATGGCTGAGCACACAGAGACTGAAAATCACATCCTCGCCTTCTGCACTCCTTCTGGCTTCATAGTGGCCCCAAAAACCAAAATTCCTTTGCAGCATGGAGATTTCTAGAGACACAAAACACGCACATAAAATGTTCCATCCATACTTTACAGGTCTGTACAAAGTGGACATAACTGAATTTTTCAGTTTTATTTATGTTTTAAGAGAAATCTGGCCCCAGCTTCTGAAGTGCAATTAAGTCTTTTCCAGCCCGCAACCTATGTTGTAAACAAAGACATTAGTAAATTAATTAGATAATGAGGAAAAACCCACTGCAGTTGTCTTTTGATAGCCTTACAGATGCAGAATCCAGGTATTTATTGGTGGAAATTTCCAACTGTGTCCAATTTCTAATTCCCAAGCAAGCTACTTTTCCTAGCTATTGCAAAGGTTTTAATCAGAAAGATCATTTTTCTCTTGGAAATCTCCTAATTTGGGGGTTTAATGGCCTCAAGCTGTGCCAGGGGAGGCTCAGGTTGGACACAGGAGGAATTTCTCCATGGAAAGGGTGCTCAGGCCTTGGCAGGGGCTGCCCAGGGAGGTTTGGAGTCCCCATCCCTGGAGGTGTCCAAGGAAGGGCTGGAGGTGGCACTCAGTGCTCTGGGCTGGGGACAGGGTGGGCATTGGGCACAGCTTGGATTCCATGGGCTGGGAGGGCTTTTCCAGCCTCAGGGATCCTGGGATTCTGTCAGTTTTTTGCCTTTTGCAATAATGGATCTTTTGGTTGCTATGAAAGGGGGGAAGTTTGCGGGTTTCAGTGAGGGATTTGAGATAGAGTACCCAAGAAATTCCCAAACTCAGCTGGCAATGCCACTCTTTCTGAGCTCAGCAGAATCCTGGGGATAATGTGACTTTTTTTTCCACCCCTTCCTAACATTTGCAGCATATTCCCTTCTCCAGCATGTGCAGGATTTTACTTTTATCACACAGCCAGTGGGGCTGGACCACTGCAGGACCATGTTTTAATTTTCCCTGGATTTTGAATTCCTGTTGAAACTTAAAGCATCCTTTGTAGATGGAAACATCCTATGTCTTGTCTGTTCATGGAAAGGGTCTTGACAAAGTTTGGAAAGATGGGATTTGTTGGGAGCCCTTCAAATCTGGGAAGAGCTGGATCAAGATATGAGCTGAGCCAGAGATTTCAGCTCTGACTGGAGGCAGGAATTAAACATAAAAATAGGTTTTATATTTCAGACAAATCCAAACTGGGAAGCAGAGCAGGGTCATTTATGGGATTGTTGGAGTTTAACTTCATTTGACATTTCCAAGGCCCCACAGCAGTGACTTTTTCCATTTCCTATATATCTTAGCTATAGAATCCTTCTTCCTCTATTTACTTTTCCTTGGAATGATTTTATGCATGAAACCCTCTACATTCCTCACTGCTTTTTAGCCTTTTGCTTCCAAAATCATTTTTGCCTCTGGGCTTTATAGGAAGACAGAAATTTTAATATATTTTAATATATTTGCCCAATATTTGCCCTTTGCTCATAAAAAGCTTGGTTGTGTTTGTTGTCAAGCAACAAAAATCAGTTTTCAAGATGTGGAGTTAAAGGGGTTTAGCACAGTGAGTATTTGATTAAATATTGTTAAATTTGCTTTTTTTTAGTACCTTCCTAGTGTATAATTTTGCAAATTATTTTTCTATAGAGTCCCATATTGCTCCAACTGGGATAGGAAATTAAATGCTTTCCCAACCAGTGAAATCTGGATGAATAAAAAAAAAAGCAAGGTCAATGTCATGGACAGTTTTTACGCTGCAGCCCATTTAGAATTTATTTTGAAGGATTAATCCTTCAAAATTCAGCCTACAATGTATCTTGAAGACTTCATTTTTACTCCATTATTTTTTTTCCATCTTCTCCTAAAATCCCAGAATCCCAGGATGGTTTGGGTTGCAAAGGACCTTAAAGCTCCAAAATTCCACCCCCTGCCATGGGCAGGACACCTTCCACTACCCCAGGCTGCTCCAAGCCCTGTCCAGCCTG
>VRYO01001366.1:23024609-23045484 GCA_009812075.1 Sialia sialis
GCTTGAGGCCGTTTCCCCTTGTCCTGTCCCTGTTCCCTGGCAGCAGAGCCTGACCACTCCTGTGGCTGATTATGGGGAGTTCTCTTCCATCCTGGGAGAAGAGGAATCCTTTCAGTAGGCAAAGCAGGCTGTCCCCTTTTGCTGGGACAGGAGCAGTCACTGCTCTGTGCGTGCAGCAGTTCAGCTGTCAGGATCAGGAGAGCTCAGCTTGCAAACGCTGCTATCAGCAACAGCTGCTGCTATTTTTGTTGGTTCCATCAGATCAAGTTGGGAAATGGGGAAAGTGCAGGACCTTGGGAATGCCCAGCAAGCAGGAGCACTTGGAATTCAGTTCCCAAAGCACTGCTGTTGAGTCAGTTCTTATTTAATGGGATCGGGAAATAGCCTAAAATTTCAGCAGAGCATGGATTTCTGGCTCCTGTCTATTGGAAGAATTCCATAGGAAGCAAAATTCCCTTGGAAAAGCATCTTTGTTGTGGTGAGGCTCAGAGGGACACAGAGGGAAACTGTGGTGAGTAGACTCCTCAAAGCCCATCCAGTGCCACTCCTGCCATAGGACACACCTTGGACACTTCCAGGGATCCAGGGACAGCCACAGCTTCTCTGGGCACCCTGTGCCAGGGCTTGCCCACCCTCCAAGGGAACAATTCCTTCCCAATATCCCATCTATCCCTGCCCTCTGGTATTGGGAAGCCATTCCCCATATCATTGTCCCTCCATCCCTTGGAAATATCCTGCAATGTTCAGTCAGGGAAATAAATCCTTCTCCAGGGGCTTGTTCTGAATCCTGGTAAATATTTATAAAATTTTCCACTTTCCCAAAGTCGGCTGGGATTGGATCAGCGCGAGAATTGCTGGAGTTGCAAATTGTATATAACACACATAAGGATGATTTATAGGGAATACAGGCAGGGAAGGAGGAAGAATAAGAAACACACAGCTGTTTTTTCTCCTTTTCCATTGAGCTCTGGATTTCATCTCATCCATAGCTATTTTCCCAACCAGCCTGAGGAAGCACCAAACTGTAAAACCATATTTATTTCTATGTAAGTGTTAAAAACCAGACAAAAATCAGGCCTGGAGTGTTCTGTCCGTCCCGGAAGCTGCAGAAGCTTAAAACCATAAGCAAAGGAAGGATTTTGGAGTGGTTCCAACAGGAGGAGCCAGTGTGATCCTATGAAACAAGGACGTGGAAAAGCCAGAGAGACTGCATCTCTCATTTTTCCCTACCTTTCTTTGCCCATAGAATCCCAGAGTGGTTTGGGTTGGAAGAGACCTTAAAGTCCATCGCATTCCACCCCCTGATGTCCCTGGGCAGGGACACTTTGCACTGTATTTATACCTGTATATATTCCATATTTCTATTAGCTGTGCACTTCTATATGCAACATATACTTTATGTACATTTTATATCTCCAAGCAAAATAAAAACATTTTTTATTCAATTTTTCTTCCACCTTCTCAGCTCAAACCAAAAGTCCTTGTGATTCCTGTGGCTCCCTGGGCTGGTTTTCCCATTAGAGTTGAAGGATAGGGTGTGCTTAGCAGCCCCCTTCTCATCTTCTCAGGATTAATCCTGTTTGGTGTTTGTAAAATAAAAAAGTCCAGGTGACTCCTACTTTTCTTTTTTGGAATGAGATTGGGATTGGACATGGGGATATTCTTGTATTAATTAACAGAAGATGAATACTAAAACTATTATTGATAAGAATAATAGAAGTGACCTGGTGTTTCCCACCTGGGGATATTTTTGTATTAATTAACATAAGATTAATACTAAAAATTCTTATTGGTAAGAGTAATAGAAGTGACCTGGTGCTTCCCCGCTTTACATCATAAAATAGTCCTCAAAGTCACCTCATTTGGCAGAAAGCAGAGCAAGGAGAAGGCTCAGGCAAGCTAGAAAAGAATGAAAAGCCTCCAGAGCTCATTTTCCAGGTGATCCAAAAAATAGCCCTTAGATTCTGTACCTGGACAGCTCTGGTGCATCAGCACTTTTAATGCAAATTAATCCCTCTGTGGTTTCAAATTCCCACAAATCGTCTCCTTCCAAAGGTCTGGGAATGGAAAATGGGTCTGAATTCTTGGCATCAGGTCCAAGCCTTGCCTGAACTAATTGCAGCTGCCTGTTCTATACTTAATAAAACAATAATTTACTGTATTAATATATTAATATTAATTGTTTCAATATAATAATATATTTAATATAATAATAATTGCAGCTGATTTTTCTATATTTAATATTTGCAGCAGTGAGGATATCCTCAAACACCAAATAATTTCCCTTCCTTCTTCCTCCTGGAAATTTCCTTCCCTGGACTTACTCGAAAGTGTAAAAAAGCAAGCAACTTCCCCAGGCTCTCCATCCCTGACAAAATAGAAATAAAATTTTTAAAAATAGCTTTTAATTTTCAAAAATTAGGTGGTCAAAATCCATGGATTTAAATAAGGGGTCAAAATCCATGGATTTAAATAAGGGGGGACACTGGGATTTATTCCCAGCACTCTTTGTTCTCTGATATTGAAATTAATTCTCCTGAGTCTCCACTAGGTTGTTGGGTTTATTTTCACACTGATGCCTGGTACAGATTAATAATAGGAAATTGGGAATTTCAAGTGAATTTAGAGTGCTCAATGTATACTTGTTTTTTTTTATTTTTGATGCCCAAATCAACCAAGAAATGTTCTATTTTACTGCTTGGAGCTGCTTTCTTGATTTTTTTTTTTGTGTTTGACACCCTAACATTAAAAAATATAGGCTGAAAGATCTGATCTGGAGTGTCTAATGGGGATTTGCAAAGACTTTTGTGTGAAATAATTTGAGGGGACAGTGGCATTGCTTGTCCATCACTGCATGGACTGGTCCAGTGGGAAGACAAGAAATCTGAATTCCCATCAAAAGAAAGAGGGATAAGTTCTCCACAAGTTTACCCTTAGTCCTCCCAAATTTTAATTTTTTCTTTTTTTTTTTTTCTTTTTTTTTTTTTAATTTTTGTTAATTTTGCTTAGCCCAGATTTCACCTTGATTTTCATCCCTGCTCCTCTGGCTTGATCCAGGTGGGGTAATATCCAATATTTCATCCAAACAGTTAAACTCAGGCCATTTATTCAAAATGGGACTTTAAAAGAAAATATAAACCAAACCCTAACCCCAAACCAAAAGTGATTTTATCATTTTTAGTTGGCCAAAAATACAGAATTGTTTTGTGCTCTGAGCTGTGGTCAAACCAGGATAAGGAATAATGGGGTGGCAGGGATGGGTAAAAATGTTTTGCTTTACTTTTTGGGCATTATTTTTGGTCTTTGTGATGTGTTTCTCTCACATAATAAAATGGCAAACATGGATTTCCAGCAAAGATTATAATTAGCAGGGTGAATCTCAGTGTGAAAAACAGGGGCTTTGGAAAAACAAAAGTTTTATGAAGGCTTGGAAATTCTTGGGGCTGTGGGAAATGAGAAACCACAAATCTGGCATATATAGCACAAAATTTTATTTATTTGTTTGTTTGTTTGTTTATTTAATGTATTAAAAATAGTCTAATGATTAAAACCTTGGCCACAGCTGGGTGGCCTCTCCTTTGTTAGACTTTAAATAATTTGTGGTGGCAATGTTGGAAACCTGTTTGGCAGCTGAAGACCAACCTGTTGGGATTGATTTCCTTCAGGTCTGTGTGTCCTTTGGGACTTGAGGCTCCTAGTTTTATTGCTGGGGATGCTGGATCCCTCCTGGTGTTTCCATGGGGATCCCATCCCTCCTGGTGTTCCTGTGGGGATCCCATCCCTCCTGGTGTTTCCCTGATCCTTGAACAGTGACAGAACAAAGCAAGTGGACAAGAAACTGTTCAAGTTCAGCGTGTGATGCCTTGGAAATGCCCGAGGGAACGTTTGGATAACACTCTTGGGAACGTGGTGGGATTGTTGAGGTGTCTGTGCAGGGCCAGGAGTTGGACTGAGGCTCTTCCAACTCAGCACATTCCATGGTTCTACAAAGGTGCCATGTCTCGTATCCACCCACGCTCCTGTCAGCAAAGCAATACAAAACCAGATCTGACATTAAATAAATTCTGATTGCATGAGCGTTGCCTCCTAACCGTAAAGGCAGGCTGAGTTCTGACGGGGCTCAGTGACTGCCAAGCTGCTTCCCGCTGGCAGAAGACAAATTCCTACAAGGACACCCAAACAGAAGCTGCCAGATGGCACCTTGTGCCTGACATGGGGAAAGCACCTCACTGGAATATTGTTTCGAGCAGCTGCTGGGGGAATTTAGCAGACTTGGAGGCCTGGGAGGTCAACAACAAGGTTCCTTTGAGAGGGTTGGCTAGGATGGGAAGGGTGGCCGCCTTCCAGCTGGCTTTGGCATAGGGCCCTGTCCCTCGGGGTGCCTCAGGGCTCAGAAGTTGCCAGGGTTACCCCCAGAGTAAGCAAACAGCTCCAGTCAGTCTCAGCTCAGAGAAGCAGGCTAAAAATAAGGGGCAGAGGCTAAAGGTGAAAATCAAAGCTGTGAGTGGGCAGTGCTGCTGGGAAGCCAGTTCTGCTCATCCTCTGCAGGCATCCCAGCTCTGCAATTCCCAGCCAGAGCCAGCACAGGTGGAGTGAGCTGGAGGAAAGGGATTTGGGGAAGCTGGATGTTAACTGGCAACATCTCCTGACCCGAGAACAACACCCATATTTGGCTTTCCCCTAAAAATCACGGTGTTTGGAAGCAACTTTTTCAGCAGGAAGCCAAGTAGTCAAAGTCCCAGTAGCTAAAGCTCCAGGACTGGAGAGGTGGGAGGAATTCCTGGAAGGCAGGCAGGTGGGATTACTGGCAGGGAGGTGGGATTCCAGGCTCGCTGTGCCCTGTGTGTAAGCCTGGCCTTTCCTGCCATGTCCAGGTGCAGCTAAAGAGTGAGGAGGCCAAGACATTTGCCATGAAGATCCTGAAGAAGCGGCACATTGTGGACACACGGCAGCAGGAGCACATCCGCTCCGAGAAGCAGATCATGCAGAGCGCCCACTCCGACTTCATCGTCAGGTACCACCCTCTGCCCAGGCCCTGTGCCCTCAGCATTGCAGGGATCCACACAGGGATCAGCAAGCCAGCATGGAAAAGCCTTCAGCTCCACTCCTGCAAAGGAATGGAGGTGTGCAGCAGGAGGAGCGTGCTGGGCAGAGCTCGCTGGTGCTGCCAGACAATCCATGTGGAATCCCAGAATGGTTTGGGTTGGAAGGGATCTTAAAGCCCATCCAGTGCCACCCCTGCCATGGGCAGGGACAGCTCCCACTATCCCAGACTACTCCAAACCCCAAAGTCCAGCCTGGCCTTGGACACTGCCAGGGATCCAGGGGCAGCCACAGCTTCTCTGGGCACCCTGTGCCAGGGCCTGCCCACCCTCCCAGGGAACAATTCCTTCCCAATATCCCTTCTATCCTTGCCCTATGGCAGTGGGAAGCCATTCCCTTCGTTCTCCTTTAGGCACTGGACTCACCATCTAGAATTTATACATACATATATATATATATATATATATGTGTGTATGTATATGTATATTTATCATGACTCAGCTTTGCCCCTGCTCCAGTTTAATTTTCCTTTTCCTTCTTAATTTCTGAGTTTTCCTTCCCACCAAGGGAAGCTGGAAGGCAGGGCTTCATCCTTTGAAATTACACAGTGCCATAACAATGACCAGCTGAGTCCACCATTTCTCTTTATGGAGTATTTGACAACTTGAGTTCAGCATCCCTGGACTCCTCATGGGCAAATACATTAAATACATCTCCCTGCCCCAAACCTAAGCACTTCTCCAGGGAATAAAAGGGGTGCCAGGCATTTTTTGTTGTTTCCACCCTAATAATATCATTCCCTGGCTTTTCAAGGACTGTGAGGACAGAAAGGAGGTTCTTTCAATGCTGTAGGTCAGGATGGAGCAGTGGATGCTGAGCATCCCTGGAACTACCTTGAAGGGGCATCTAAGCCAAGGCTGCCTCATCCCACCCTCAGAGATGCCTGGAAAACTTTTCTGCCTTAGGAGATCAGCCCTGCTCCCAGAAATTGCTCAGGAGACACAGACAAACCCGGGGTGAAACCAAACCCCTGGGATGAATCCAAAGGGAAGCACGTGGCCAGGCTGGAGCACTCAGGGAGCGTTTCCTTCCCAGACTCATCCCTGGGATTCCTCTGGAGCCCATGGCTTCTCCTATGATTCATGGGTGACAACTGGAGTCCAGCACTGCCTGGCTGCCATTCCTTTCAGGATGTGCTGTTGGATCCATAAACATTCCTTGTTACCCAGGCCGGAGCTAAATATTCCCTGTGGGCTATTCCAGCCTTTGGATTTTTGGAAGGCTGAGCTGTTTTGGGATGAGAGGGGAAGTGCAGTGCCAGGCAAGTCACCACTCCCAGAAATACCCACTCCTAAATAAAAGCTGAGACTCCAAATATTTCTTAATGGAGCCACTGATATTCATGGCTGATAAATGAAATCCTGCTTCATTCCCACTCTTCACCCTTCAGTAGGGAAGCAGAACAAGGATGTTTTACCTGTACATCTTCTCCTTCCATGTCCTGCAGTATTTCCCACTTTTTGCAACAATAACAATCCCTGAATCATATTTACTATCCCATGCAAACACTGCTCTGGAAAGGGTCTTTCCAAGTCACAAAGTCCAACCTTTTGCTATTGCTGGAAAATATTTGATTTCTCAAACTTGGTTTCTGCTTTTTCCCCTCTTCTCCTCTTGCCCATCCATGGGGATTTGAAGTTTTCCTATGGTTTCTATCCTAAAATTATTCGAATTGTTTATTGTTTATTTGATAACTTGTTTATTCCAATTATTGGACCAGCTGGGATCACTTTTGGAGGGGGGAGGGTGCAATGGGTAGGAATTTGAATATTTCAGAGGATTAATTCACTTTTGAGCTGATAGATGAAAGGTGTGTTTAAAAATAATCTTGGAGCAAGGACACAACCTCTGGGATATTAGAATGTGAAAGACAAAATTCCTGAAGAACTTGATTGTTTTCTTAATTCATTGTGTTTGTTAAAAAGTTTCAGAGGAATAATTTGGTTTGGTTATTAAAGTGAATTAAACCAGGCAAAAGGATTAGGAGAAGCCACGTGGCACTAAATAAAATTGACTTTTAGATAAGTTAAAACTCAAACAGAAAAAATGCTCTGGGTTGGATCTGGGGACAAACAAGTGCAAATATTTCAAGGAATAATGAAATAAAAAAAGAAGTTATTCAAATATTATGTCATTTAAACTTAAGGCTGAAATAATGCACTTTCAAGTGTCTAATCTTTGTGCTTCTATGACAGCTGATAAATAATATTTGCTTTTTTTTTTTAACCTGTGCATTTTAGGCCAGATTAAACGGCCATAAAATTTTCAGTGGGCTGCCCTAATTAAGGAAAGTATTTCAGTAGTATTATAATTACCAAGCAATTAAAAATATGAAATTACGTCTTGGATTCTTGAGGTTTTCTGTAAACTTTAATAGAGATTAAATGTGTATTATGATAAATTATATTTTGTCCAAGTGGCAAGAATTAAATCAGGGGATTTTTGTTCAAACCATCAATTTTAGCAATAATTAATGTTCAGTTATAACTGACCATTGGTTTTATATAAATAGAAATGGATGTTTTCCAAAGGAAATGTTTTCCTGCTGATCTATGCCACAGCTCTGTCAAAATAATAACTGGGATTAGCAGGGAAAAGCCGGAATTTGCAAAACCCAACTGGTTTCTTTTCCATTGCGTAGCAGCAGCTCTTGAATTTTTAACTCCTGGAAGCTGTCAGGAATGCAGAAATTGCACCAGGAGTCGCCCTCAGCATTCCTTTCTGCTGCAGAAATTGTTAAAATTATTATCCAAACAGCTGCAAAGAAACCTTCCCTGTATCCTGCTGGAAGCTGGATGGATAAAGCCACACATGAATAGGAAGTACAAAGGCAGCTGAATGTTAAAATCGAGTAAAAAGAAGAATCTCTGGGTTTTTTTCCACTGTAGTTATTTAGTATTATTAAACACATCTATAAATCCAGTTAATGTAATATCATTAGAAAATCCTGTTGAGCACAGAGCATGAATTTTAGAGCACAGTCAGAACTGAGGATGGGCTCACAAAATCTGGCCCATCCCTTGAGGCAGTTTTTCCTGCACATTCCTTCCTGGGAGGAAGAGCAAGAGCATTTCAGCTTCCTTAGACTCTGTCAAAGCAGCGAGTTTAGTGCTTTGGTAATGGATTTATTTGTGATTTCCTGGTTGCCACTCGCAGGCTCTACAGGACGTTCAAGGACAGCAAGTACCTGTACATGCTGATGGAGGCTTGCCTGGGGGGAGAGCTCTGGACAATTCTCAGGGACAGGTGAGCTGGGACTTGTCCTACAAAGCGGGGTGTTTTAAATGTAAAAATCACAGCTGGAAGGGTTGGAAAGATCTCAAAGCTCATTCAGCGCCACCCCTGCCATGTCAGGGACACCTTCCACTATCCCAGGCTGCTCCGAGCCCCAAAGTCCAGCCTGGCCTTGGACACTGCCAGGGATCCAGGGGCAGCCACAGCTTCTCTGGGCACCCTGTGCCAGGGCCTGCCCACTGTCCCAGGGAACAATTCCTTCCCAGTATCCCATCTGACCCTGCCCTCTGGCAGTGGGAAGCCATTCCCTGTGTCCTGTCCCTCCATCCCATGTCCCAGGTCCCTCTCCAGCTCTCCTGGAGCCCCTTTAGGCCCTGGCAGAAGCTCTCAGGTCTTCCTGGAGCCTTCTCCTCTCCAGGTGAATATTCCCAGCTCTCCCAGCCTGGCTTCAAGCACAGGGCCTCCAGCCCTGGGAGCATCTCCGTGCTTTCCTCTGGATTTGCTCCAGCAGCTACAGGTCCTTTTGATATCACAGTTTTAAATGACAGTTTCCCATCTCAGAGCTCTTCCCACCCCTGTCTTTGCAGCTCTCTCTCTATGAATGTGTATATCAACTTCCAGCTCTGCCATACTGATAAATAATATGCATAAATATTTCCTGATATTTATGGCCGAGCCAGGACTGAAAGCAATGAGCAGGGGGAGATCAAGAGCTGTGCATGGTGGTCTGTTGGCCCAGATATCAAGTGGGAGTCAAAATCCACACCCTGCCAGGAGCACTGTTCCATCAGGATGCAGCAGTGGCATGGAAAGAAATTAGTTAAGAAAGCATATGATGCCCAAAATCTCCCTCTTTGCCTAGGGAGGATTGACCTGGGACTCTTTGGGGTTGCTGAGTGTACGTGGGACGTGCTCACAGAGCAGGAAAAGATGCATGGAATTGTATCTCTGGAATAGCCTCATCACTGGAACAAAATTCCATTAAATTTGGAAATATTGATCTTTAAATTCCCCAGAACAATTTTCTCTGTGCTTCTTCCTTTTCGTAGCAGCCTTTTTTTTTTCACTGAAATGGGAACTGGAGCGAAGTTAGAAGTTGCTGGGTGGGATTTTTCCTGATCTTTTGTCAGAGCCTGATTATTCCATCTTTAATGCTCCAAGATTTAAACTGAGGTTCTGCTGCCATCTAGCTTAGACACCTCCTGGTCTCAGCCAGCCCCCAACAGGCAGGGGGTTGTGGTTTGCTTTGAAAAACTTCAGAAACAAGGATCCAAAGGTGCAGTTTAAAATTTGCATTAACTCTTCAAGTCCCAGCGGCTGTGATTTTTCTCCTTTTGTCTCAGTTAGAAACATTAATACAGAACTTATCTGTACACCTCAAAGGAATTTTAGCACTCAAAAACCAAAGTTGTAATTAGACAAAAAATAGCTTTTTGTCTACAGGACAAGGATTTCAAAGTTTTATTTCTAAATTATAGAATAAATCTTTAAAAAGTTTCAGATATTAGAGGCAAAGAGGCTTCTTAAAAAATGGAATTTTAATTAGATAGAGATGTAAGGGTGAGTTTAACAACAGGAACTTTCCACGTGTTAAAAAGTGATTTTACTGCTGTGATAAAAGTTTTATCAGCAGAATGAATTCCATGGAGAAGGAAACCACTTCCTAGGGATTATTCTAATGGCTTTATCCCCTTTCCCCTCCCTTCTTCCCACAGGGGTTCATTTGAGGATTCCACGACCAGGTTTTACACGGCATGTGTGGTGGAAGCCTTTGCCTACTTGCATTCCAAAGGGATCATTTATAGGGACCTCAAACCAGAGAACCTCATTCTGGATCACCGAGGTTATGCCAAGCTGGTGAGAGCCAAAAAAAAATCCTCCCAACTCCCACACAGGTTTTGCCAGAGAGGGTCAGGAGAAAATCCATCAGGGTCCATCAAGGGATGCTGAGAGAAGATCAAGGCAAGGTGTTGTCATCACCACTAGGGTGTTTTCTCAACTTCCAGCAGGGCTCAGGGCATGGCTGAGCTGAGAAATGCTGATTCTGACTCGGGATTCAGATCCATGCTCCTGGAATTCTGAGAAAAGAGAATCAGGAGAAAGCCACACCTGGCTGCCTTGGGCAAAAATGACCCATTTGCCCAAGAACTCAGGAGAGGCACCCTGCTTTTTAGGAGTACCCCAAATGGCCTGGTGAGAGCATGGAGAGGGAAGAAATAGTTCCTTTGGTGGGAGGTGCTGCAGGAAGGCCTTGGGAAGCCACCAGTGAAGGACAGGAGCCCTAAAAGGAGCTGGTCCAGGAGGGGCTGATGGCCCCTGGGAGTCATGGGGGCCAAGGGCTCTGTGTCTTGGTCTGGAGGCTCTTTGGGGTGGGAACAGCTGAGGACAGTAACTCGGCCCATAATCACAGCCTCGTGGCAATGTCACCTACTGAGTGGCATTGGGATTTGCTCTCTGCAGCATTTCCCTGAGGCTGGGGCTCCTCTGAGGTGTAGGGTGGTAGAGGAGGATGAGGTGCAGGACTCTCCTTCTCCCATCCCAGGAGGATCTGGGACTGGGTCCCTCACCAGCTCCCAGCTCCTCAGGCATGTCCCTGAGCACAGGTGTCCCAGATTCCCTGACCGCCCCCAGAGGACTCCACTTCCCAGGATAATCTGATTTTCCGTGCTTGCCTCTGCTGTGGGGACACTGCTATAGGGCCACAGGGAGGCTGGTGAGCCTAGCACATCCAACAGCCAAACACTTTTACTGCTTCACTCCTTATGGTGGGAGAGAAAACCTCACTTGGCTGCAGGCGCCTAAATCACAGAATTCCCGACAGGTTTGGGTTGGAAGGGACTCAAAGCCCATCTCATTCCACCCCCTGCCATGGACAGTGACACCTTCCACTATCCCAGGCTGCTCCAAGCCCCCTCCAGACTGGCCTTGGAAATTTCCAGGGATCCAGGGGCAGCCACAGCTGTGCCAGGGCCTGCCCACTCTTCCAGGGAACAATTCCTTCCCAATATCCCATCCATCCCTGGCCTCTCACAGCTCAAAACCATTGTGTGCCCATGTTAATTTAAATTGTAAAGAAAAAAATAAAATAAGGCAACCTGAGCTGTGAGTGATAGAAAGTTCCAACCCCCAAGAAACCCTTGGTGCTGGTGTTTGCTTCCCTCATGGGAATTTTCACAAGGATAAATCAGCAAAAACTCACTGTGATTCCCTGGTCCTGGAATGACCCTCGGTGCTTTAATTAGGAAAAAATTCCCATGAGGAATCCTCCTTTCTGCCTTGCTTCACTTCAAGAGGAGCAGAGCCCAGGGCTGACATTCCCTCTGATGCCCTGCCCTGATGCTCCTCTGCCCCTTCCCCCAGGTCGATTTTGGCTTTGCAAAGAAAATAGGATTTGGAAAGAAAACATGGACTTTTTGTGGCACCCCAGAGTATGTAGCCCCCGAGATCATCCTGAACAAAGGTCATGACATTTCAGCAGACTACTGGTCCCTGGGAATCCTGATGTATGAGCTCCTGACTGGCAGGTATGGGCATCGAAATTCATCCCAAGATTTCTGCCCTTGTCACCCTGATGAGGCATGGGCAGGGGCAGGGCTGGGCCGGGGAACTCCACGGTGGCTTTTCCACTCAAATGATCTTTTTTGGCTCTGAGTGGGCTGAACACAATGGGAAAAGAGGAAGAGTTTGGCCCTGAATGGTCTGGAAATTATGGGAAAACGGGAAGCTGGGGAGGTTTGGTCCTGGATAGGCTGAACATGGTGGGGAAAGGGGAAGGGTTTGGCCCTGAATGGTCCAGAAATGACGGGAAAAGGGGAAGGGTTTGCACTCAGCTGAGGAAGTACCGCACTACTGGAAAGGAGGAGACAGATTGGGCACCATCCATCCCTTCCCATATTTAATTTGGGATATCACTGCTGCTCTTGCCAGTGGTGGTTTCCTGGAGCTTCCTCACCTCATCCCCCCACACTCACCCCCAGGAGCAGGGAAAGGATCCATCCCCTCCACCTGCCCATCCTTCAGGGCTGGACACACACAACCCCCCATCCATGGAATGCCAATTAATATCCATTGGAATCAGGTCCCATCACACAAAGATAAGCCAGGAAAGGATGCTCAGAGCCTCCTGCCTCAGGCTATTGGAATGTGGCTGCCATGGGATGAAAATATTTAGCATGGAAAACTTCTTTTTGGTACTTCCCTGCAGCCAAAGTCCCTGAATTCCAGAGCTCCTTGAGAAATGGTTAGGATCATGGGAAGCAAAGCATTCCTGGTTGACATCTGCCTTTTCTCATCTGGGTATATTTTATCAGACTTCAATACTGTTTTAAAGACAATTTTTTATGAAAGACAAATTTTTAATCTTTTTTCCTTCCCTGCACCCTCTGAAGTCCCCCTTTCTCAGGCCCAGACCCCATGAAGACCTATAACATCATATTAAGGGGAATAGACATGATCGAATTTCCAAAGAAGATTGCCAAAAATGCTGCTAATTTAATTAAAAAACTATGCAGGTAAGTGGATGAAATAATGAAACAAAAAGCCTTCATGTTGTATGCAAAGAGATGAGCTGGTCAGAGGGATTTAGGATTTTCTTCCTTTTACAGGGACAATCCATCAGAAAGATTAGGGAATTTGAAAAATGGAGTGAAAGATATCCAAAAGCACAAGTAAGTGTCTTCTCCAGCAGCCATCAGCTCCAACCCCCAGAAAGGGGCATTTCAAACACCTCCATTGTCTCCTAAAAACCACTTCCTATCCATAATGTAAATTCATTCTCCCTTTTGGTCCCATGGGAATGGTTACATGATCTCTTAGGAGTTTATTAGGATAAAAACAGGTAAGAGACCCATTCCAGGAACAATTTCTCTCATCCATCTGTGCTGGATCTTCTTTTCTCCCATCCCCAAAGAAGCAGGAATGGATTGGATGGGTTTTTTTGTGAAAGGCTCAGAGCTCATCCACCTACCTTGAGCAAACTTGAGGAGAACCACAAGTGGGACATCCTTGAGCGTGCAGTTGGGAGTTAACCAAATTCCACAGGGAAAAAAAGGGCACTATGGATATCCTGTGGGAGGGATCCACCCTCTGGAATGGAAGGAGCAGCTTCCAGGACAGCTGAAGCAAGGAATAGTTCCCATCTGAGTGTTGGCAATTTCCACTTGCATGGTGTCACCACGGGGCTGCTGCACACTCTTCCAAAGGGATTTGAAGACAAAGTCTGTGGGAGATGAAACCTGATGTTTAAGCAATTTTCTTTTCTTTTTGTGCTACACTTGTGTAACCGTTGGATTCTTCCCTCCCTTCAGATGGTTTGAAGGCTTTAACTGGGAAGGGTTACGGAAAGGGACGCTGACACCTCCCATCATCCCAAGTGTAAGTTTTCTTATTATCTTCTCCTCCATGGCAAATTCCTCAGGGATGCTGCGAGCTTTGGGCAGTGGCACATTGGGTTAAGTGGAAAGAATGTGCTTTGTTTCTTCTGGAGATGCTTGAAGAAGTCACTTTAGGCACATTCCCAGCTAAGCTTGCTCTCCAGGCAGGCTCTTCTCTGAGAAGGCAGTTTGAGGAGGGCACAGCTGTGGAGAAATCCCCTTTGTAGCAGGAGATCGAGGCAGGATCACTCCCTCCAGCACATTTTCCTCTGTCTCACCTGCTCCACTTGTTTCTGCATCTCCTTTTCCCATTTCTGTGGAAAGCTGCCACTGCCACCCCTTCTCTCAGCTGTGCCCTCTTCCCTTCTCCTTTATTCTCATTTCCTTTGGAAAGGCAAGTGGGATTTGGATGCCATCTTCCTTTTCTTTCACATTAACCTTCCCTTCTGTGTTGTCTTTTGTGCCTGCCGCTCTTTCCCCTGCATCCATGTTCTACATGAAAAGCACTGTTGATGTTTAACTGAGAGCGGGCACCGAGGGACAGCTCTGCTCATTTTCCTTTGGAGCAAAGCCCTTCCTTTGATGTCTTTGTGAGCTCTCTGCCCTCAAAGCCCTGCTGCAAAGGGAAACCAAACAGGATTAGCTGACAGAAATTACCTCGGCCACTTCTGTCCTGCAGCCTCCCCTCCTTGTTCCAGCTTAATCCCTTGGGATCACCAGGAGAATGCCATTAATGGGGGTTTAATTGCACCCCATTGCTCCATCCTGCAGCTCCTGCAGCAGGGGCAGACCCAGCTCCAGGGCTCAATCTGCCATCCCAAAGTTGGCTTAGGGAAAGAGCAGGAAGGTTTCCCATCCCTGCTTTTGCCTTGTGGGATGCAGGAGCTCCTGGAATCAGTGGGAGAAAGCAGGACCTGACAAATCTTTCCCATGACAACTCAGAAATGTTTTAGAGGTCAAAGCTGGGTTTGGTTGGGGTTTTTTTTCTGTTAAGCTCAAGCTGTGATCCTGGGGTGGTTTGGGTTGGAAGAGACCTTTAAGTTGATCCACTTCCATCACCTTCCATGGGCAGGGACATCTTCCACTATCCCAGGTTGCTCCAAGCCCTGTCCAACCTGGCCTTGGTCTTTTCTTAATGTCTATTCATTCATCAGCAGAGCCACATTTCAATCAGGCAATAATGTCAAGTTTGCTCATTTACATCCAGTTGCAATTCCTGCTTAAGGAATGCAGGAAGTCCATGTAGCCTAAAAAAAACCTAACCTGTTTTTGTAGATTTTTAGTTTAGTAGGAGCATTTCCAATACTGCTCTTACCCCACATAGCAAGGCTGACTGGAATAGATGGGAGCATCCTTCCCTCTTCCAGGACAGCTCCAGTCTGGTATTCCATAATCCTCATTTCCCCCAAAAAGTGTTCAGCAGCAGGAAAATGCTGATGCATTTGGGAAGCACATTAAATGTAGAGCTGGAATTGGAACCCCTGTCTTTTCCCGTGGCTTGCAGCAGCATCCAACATAAAATGGGAATCTCAGGAGGGTTAGCAAGGCCAAGCGAGTTGGGGCAACCCCTGAGATCAATCCAGGCTGGATACTGGAAAAAGATATTCCTGTGAGGGGAGGCCGTGGCACAGGGTGCCCAGAGAAGCTGTGGCTGTCCCTGAATCCCTGGAAGTGTCCAAGGCCAGATTGACTTTGGGGCTTGGGGCAGCCTGGGATAGTGGAAGGCAACCTTGCCCATGGCAGGGGATAGAATGGGACAGGCTGTAAGGTTTCTTCCCTCCCAAACCATTCCAGAATTCTTGGATTTAATGACTGTCAGTTGGCTCCTGGCTAGACTCTTCCCAAATGAAATGACTGAAAAGTGGAGCTTTTTCCTGCTCTGGGTAAAGCTTAAAGTATTACATTTCTAGTAAGACTCTTGTTTTGGGCTGAAGAGTTGCTGGTTTCCTTTTACATTGTTTTGTTTGTTTTAATTGTCTTGACTTTATCAAGTCCTCACTGTCACAAAGCAGGAAAACCATCAATTCTATAGCCAGGGTAGATTTCAAATTACATGATTTCCAAAAAAGAAATGAGCTTGGCCTTCATCCTGGGAAGGTGGGTTTCTCTGGAAGGATCCTGAGGCTGAGCAGTAGCAGGACACTTAAAGTCAGCTCGGGATTCTGGAGCCATGGATGGGAAATCCTGGGCTCTGAGGAGGCTTTTTCCGAGTCTGGTGTGATAACCTTGTGGCAATGGTAGGAAAACTCAGGAGAGTAGTGCAGCTGGGGGAAAATTCCCCAGCAAAAAGCTGTGGATGCAGCACTTCCCTGGCTTGCTGGGGATTCTCTGGGATGCCCATGGCTGTGGGATGAAGGGGGAATGTCAGCACTGGGATGAACATCCCCTTCCTGTTGTTATTCCCCTGCAGGTCGCGTCTCCCACGGACACAAGCAATTTTGACAGCTTCCCAGAGGACAGTGATGAGCCACCTCCTGACGACAACTCAGGATGGGACATAGATTTTTAATGTTATTTCTCTTACCTGCTTCTGCCTTGCTGAGGACAGCTTTTCCTGGGATGTGGCTGCCAGCGGAACGGGAAGACCGGAATTGGGGAGGAATCGTGCTCGGGGTCACCATGATGCCTTGATTGATGCTGCTCCAGTAACTCCAGTGGCATTAGGACTTCTTGCTTAGTGACAATAGTGCTCTCCATGTTTTCTGTTGGAACGTGACCTGACGTGGGCATGGTGGGCCTGACACAGAGCCTTTCTCCGGCACAGAACTCCTCCTCTGTCGCCACAGAGATCCTGGCACACTCCTGATTAGCAGAGTGAGAGATCTGTAGATTGAGAGGCACTTAATTCCAGCTGCTTTTTCTGTAGGATCACTTATGAAGTGCTGCAGCTACTCCAGTGCAGGATTTGGGCTATTCCCACCCTCAGAGCTCCACAGGGCACTGCTGGAGCCCAGGAGGAGCACGGGCAAAGCACTCCCGTCAGAGCAGTGGGGAATGTGTCCTTTTCCTTTCCTAGCAGTATTCCCGACCAGACTGAATGTTCCCTTTCCTCTTTGTTTTGGAAACATTTTGGCTCAGCTTGGTCAAACAAAAGCACAACTGCTGCAGATGCTGTCAAGGCAGAGTTGGGTTGCTTCCCTCACAGGGCAGCACCACCTTTGAGTTTCAGCTCTCCTTTCCCTTGGTACCAATATATGCATGGAAAGAGAAAATCATGGAATTCATCCATTGTACATCTGTTGATCCATTTCACAGTGCTCCAATCACAAAGCAACAACAGCCCACCAGTCTGGTTAGGTATGAAATTAAGGATAACTTTGACCTTTTTAGGCCCAAAGGGAAAAACGTGTGATGTCCTTTTGAGGTGCTACATCCATCCCTCACCTGGGAAGAAACCTGTCCCTGAACCATCCTGTCAGGAATATACAGCAGAGACTCTGTTCTCCCTTTTGATGATTCTAGATCTCCTTGTCTGCATCTCTTCTGTGTTTAAAGAATCTCATTAAAATAGAAATCCTGGGCCAGTCTGCTGGCTCTGATGGAACACTGCCAGTAATACTGATGCCCCCTCCAGGCTAAGGAGCTCCCCAGGAAAGTCAGTGGAATTCAATGGGAAATGGATAT
This sequence comes from Sialia sialis, assembly GCA_009812075.1. Lineage (NCBI taxonomy): Eukaryota > Metazoa > Chordata > Aves > Passeriformes > Turdidae > Sialia > Sialia sialis. The sequence continues at coordinate 23,041,943 of VRYO01001366.1, forward strand.
TGGAAGATCCCTGTGAGGGGATCCCTGTCCCCTCCAGCATGCCAGGTCCACAAGATTGTGTTTAACACAGGGATGGCCAAATCCCTATAGAAAAAAGAACCGGGGAAAACAATATAATCAGAATATGCTTTTCCCTCACTTCTACTGCTTTACCTTTGCTCTAATTCCCTCCTCTGGTTTATAGGATACAGCAGAGGGATCCTGTCCTGGGTGCCCATTTGTTGCATATACCCAGGACTAAAAGTTTACCCATTATCCAACAGGAAGCATCAGCTTTTGGTCTCTCTGAGAGACCTTGCCCCAAAAAATCACAGAATCATGGAATGATGGAATGGTTTGGCTTGGAAGGGACCTTAAAGGTCCTCTCATTCCAGCTCCTGCCATGGGTGAGCAGGATTGGCCTCCTTTGATCTCAGCTGCCAGGAGCTGACTGTGGGAAGATCGAGTCTTGCTGATGAGAACTTTTCCCACGTATCACATGGCAGTGGTCTGCTTGAGCAGTAAAAAGTTTCTTCCCTGATGCGAAGTCCTAACTCTCTTGCATGTTTTTCATTAAAGGATGTAACCAAAAGGGTATTTTGACAGCGTGGGCCGTGTCTGCTGTTTAACATGAGCTGGATCGTGTGACACCTTTGAAACCAGTCTGTGGCTCTGCAATTCCCTGTGTTTTTCAAAGGGTCAGGCCACAGTCACTTCTGCTGTTCTTTAACCATTAAAACTTCATTTGCCTTCAAAAATCACAGGGAAAAGCCAGCACCTTCTGGCTTTTCCCCCTTTCTCCAAGGGATGGACAGCACTGAGAGCCAAGGCTGAGCATGAGGGCTAAAACATTAACCAGGCATCTAAAACAGGCCTAACAGCCAAATGCTTCCCTCCCATCCCCCTGGATGGATTTTCACTCCATGGGGACAGCTTTCTGTAGGAGTTTGTCCCAGGATGGTGATACCTGGTGCACTTGGCAGGCAAGGAGGAGAAAACACCACAATGATTTGGGGATCCACCTGAAAACATGGACAGGAAGGAGGGACTAGAATGGGCTGAGGAGTTGTGTTTCTTTATCCTTTCCCTTTTTTCCTTGTGCCAGGCATGGGAATTGACACCTGCAGCGTGCACTGTGCTAAATCTGAGTTTATTTTGATATGAAACACCTCACTCAACTCCCATGGCCTCTCTTGAGCATTAACACTTTGCATATGTATATGATAAGCCTTCAGTTATAATAATATATTTAAGTTGCTTTATATATATCTCTATATATCCACAACAAGGGGTTGCCTCTGTGTTTCCACCTCCTATCCTTATTTCTTTGTCTCCTTTCCTGATCTATGGGATGACAGCGTTTTTAGGGAAGGGGGAATCGGCTCCCATGTTTCCAGAGGGGCTTTGATTGGTGTTGTGGCTTCTCCTGGAGCTGCAATGCCCACAGCAAACTCTTCTTCAACAACAGGACCACGAGCAGATATTTCTGTAAATAGGTATTTTTGTGTCGATGTTTTGTGGGTCACACAGAACTTTCTGTTCTTTTCCAGTTCCATGGCATTATTCCTTCATTTCCTTATTTGTAATGTAATGTTTTTATGTCGAGGTAGACTTGAATTAATGTCATATTTGTCAGTATGATTAAACTTTCTGTCAGCTGTCCTGTTCACCCACCTGTCCCATAGTTCTAGAACGTCACTGGCTATTTGGCATTGTTGCAAGTGCCTTAAATCCATGGCATCTTATTAAAAAAAAAAAAAGATAAATTTGGTGTTATGCTGCATGACAAAGACAAACACACCTCAACCTGTCGTCCTTTCTTAGCTTGCTGCGTTTTACAGTTCTTTCTGCTACCGATTTCTAAGCCTTTATTATCTGATCTTGATGAATTACAGAAATGATGACGTCGTTCTCTGATTTCTGTTCAATGTACCAGAGCTGTGTATCTGTTAATGAGATACAGAGTCATTTCTGTGAAATGTATAAATGTGATGTGTGGGTCAAATTAATCTCTGACATCCTAGCAGTCTTTAGACAGGTATTCCTGTTTTGCTAAGCTCTGCAGATCTCAGCCATCCATGCTGTCCCACACGGCCCCCCTCGGGAACCTCCCACCTGGGAAAAATCCACCCCACCAGCGTTTTCCTGACCTAAAACCCCGGTGCAAAGACAAGGCTTGTTTGCACCACTCAACCAAACAGGATCTGTGCTTTTCCCTGCCCCATTCCCTGCATCCACGGGGATGAGCCCTGGAAGCTCCTCCACCGCTCCCCAGCCCTAACACTGAGACTTGGGTGCTTTTAGGGCTTTCTCAGAAAAAGGGGAAACTTCCATTTGGAGTTGCCTCTCCCCCCAAGTCCCGATTTACGCTGGTTTTACCCTAGGCCTTTTGTTTTATACGCTGATTTTCTCTCCTTCCATGGCAGAGGTTTTGTTTGTTGGGCAGATGTCGGTCACGCCCCGGCCATTGGCCGCTTGCACTCTTTGGATGTTGACTGAAGAACTTTGGGGTTTTCTTTCATAAACTTCCATGGCTTTTGTTTTGCTCTGTACTCCCTCTGCAGCTGTAATTGCCGAGTGCCTGTTGTATACTTTATAGAGTTGAAATAAAAATAATTACTTTTGAATGGCTGTCAGTGGGTTTCTATCAGAACAGGAGCCGAGTTTTGGAGAGATCTTCTGGATGGTGGTGAAATGTGGGGTTCTGCTCCCAGAACTGGTTGCCCAAAGAAGCTGTGGCTGCCTCTGGATCCCTGGAAGTGTTCAGTGGATGGGGCTTGGAGCACTCTGGGATAGTGGAAGATGTCCCTGCACATGGCAGGGGTGACACTGGATGGGCTTTAAGGTCCCTTCCAACTCAAAATCATTCTGTGATTTGATGATGACACAGAGGTGAGCAAGAGCTGGGGGAAAGGAGCAACAAAACCTCCTCTCAGGAGGGAAATAAGTGTGATAACAGCCCAAGGAGGAGCTGGGGATCACTACCAATCATTTCGTGGGATGCAGCAATCGCAGGTCGAAATTAATAATGCAATAAAAACCCCAGGGTGACGTGGCCCTCACCTGAAACCGCCAGGTGAACACCTGATTTCGGGGCGAGGCGTGGCGCTCATTATTTCAGGCTAAAAATAGGGAAGGCAGGAGGGGTGGCCGGGCTGTGCCGGGGATGTCACCCGGCCGTGACTCAGCCGCTGCTGCCGGCACCTGCCCGCCGTGCTCCTGAAACCTTCCCAGGCAATCATTAGCCCGGCTTGAGCCATTCGGAGCTGGAACAGCTGATAGGGGATACCGGGACAGCGATACCGGGAGAAGGAGGGGCGTTAATTGCAGGAATTGCTGCGTCCGGAATCCCCCACCTCGGGGATTTTGGGGGCGCTGGGGCGTTGTTCCGGCTCTTCTTAATCTCATTTAAACCTAGCTGAGAAAAGAAATAAACGGGAGCACGGTGCAGCCGTCGGGGAAAAGCCGGGTTAATTAACGGGGGTTAATTAACGAGAGTTAATTACCGGACTGGGGAGGGGGGCGATGGCGTGGCGGGGCCGCCAGGGGGCGCCCTGGGGCCG
>VRYO01001366.1:23046484-23056993 GCA_009812075.1 Sialia sialis
GGGACCCATTGGGGATGGAGCTGATGGACGCGTTTGGGATGTAGAGTGGGACGTCGGGGATGAGGATACACACAGCGGGAGATGGACTAGAGGGACACAAGCGATGGAGGGGACACCGGGGATGGAAGGGATAGAAGAGGGGGAACACAGCGCAGATGGACGGAGGGACACTCCGGGGATGGAGAGGGGGACACCGGCGATGGAGGAGAGGGACGCACTGGGTGATGGGGACATGGCCACACGGGATGGAGTGGGGGATAGAGGGGACACCGGGAAAGCGGGGACGTCCCGGGCTTGGAGGCGGAGAAGGACACACGGGAGATGGACGGAGCGGACGCTCCGCGGATTGGAGAGAGAACACAGCGGGGATGGAAGAGCGGGGACACTCGGGGATGGGAGCGTCGGCCCCGCTGATCCGCCCGCCTCCTCTGTGCCCCGCAGCCTTTCCCTTGCGCCGAGGACGAGGACTGCGGCCCCGAGGAGTTCTGCGGAGGGGCGGCCCGCGGCGGGGGGGCCCCGCTGTGCCTCGGCTGCCGGCGGCGCCGCAAGCGCTGCCTGCGCGATGCCATGTGCTGCCCCGGCATGACCTGCAGCAACGGTGAGGCCGCGGCACGCCCGGGGCTGGGGAGGGCTCGGGGTCCCACGCGTGGCTGACAGCCGCCCCACTACCCCCGCAGGTCTCTGCGCGCCCCTGGAGCCGCCGCACGGAGCGGCCGAGCTGGAGGAGACGGGCACTGAGGCGCTGCCCCGACGGACGCCCGCTCCCGCCTGGCTCCCCACTGCCAAAGGTGAGGAGCCCCGGCTGCTGCCACCCCGCTGTCCCCGCCTGAGGCTGCCATCCTACCCTGCTGTCCCCTGGGATCTATCCGGGATGCCCATCCTTCCCTGCTGTCCCATGGCATCAGTCGGGATGTCCACTATGCCGGTGTCCCGACTGCGCGGGATAAGTCCCGGATGCCCTTTCTGCTCCAGCACCTCCCACGGGGTCGGTCCAGATGCCACCCTTTCCCTCCTGTCCCCTGTGGGATCGGTCCGGGATGCCTCCCCCAGCCCCACTGACTCCACCGAAGATTAAACCCGGGATGCGCACCCTGCCCGTGGGGTGGTTGGGGATTGATCAATCTGGGATGCCCGCCTGCCCCAGTGCCCCATCAGCAATGCCCACCGGGTGTCCCCAGCCCGGCTGAGCATCCCCCGCTGTCCCCACAGGCCAGGAGGGTGACATCTGCCTGCGCTCGTCGGACTGCGCGGCCGGGCTGTGCTGCGCCCGCCACTTCTGGTCCAAGATTTGCAAGCCGGTGCTGCGGGAGGGGCAGGTGTGCACCCGGCACCGGCGGAAAGGCGCTCACGGCCTGGAGATCTTCCAGCGCTGCCCGTGTGCTGAGGGGCTGGCGTGCCGCCTGCAGCGAGAGCACGGCCCCGCCGACGCGTCCCGCCTGCACACGTGCCAGCGGCACTGAGCCACGGACGGACGGACGGACGGACAGACTCCGGCCCCGCCGGAGCGAAGGTTGTTTCTCAAGGGAACTACTCCGAAGCGACTTCTTGCAGTACGTTACTGTGTTGTGAATACTCGAGCTGGCACTTAGCTGTACATAACGCCGGGACTTTCCAATGACTTTTCACGAGTTATTTTGTGTTTCTCTGAGGGTGCTGCCTGGCGCCCTTCAAGCCGTGACTGACTTTGTACACACTGGGTTTTTTATTCTGGCTCGAAGGGATGCCACCGTCTGCGTGCGAGGGAATAAACTCTTTAAATTCACCCTGCTCTGCCTTCACGTCCCTGCCCGTGTGGGGCTGCCCCGAGGGAGGGAGGATGTGCCTGGGGGAAGAGAGACGGGGCGGGGGGTTCGTCCCCAGCGTCCCATGGGAAAGGCTGCTGGGTTGGCACTGTTTATCCAGCTGCTTTTTAGGAATTCCGTGGTCGCCACTGATGCCCTCTGGCCACCAAACCGAGGAGAGGGAGCGTGGCTGGGGCTCTGGGAAGAGCACCTGGCAGCAGAATCCGTCTCCCTAGTTCTGGGAGGGAGGAGGGACTGTGCTGGACCAACCATGGGTGCTGCCGATCTCGACTGCTTGCTCCGTGCACAATAAAGATCTATTTTTTTCCCTTCACTTTGCGGCTTGTTCCTGCGGCTTCTTCAGCCTTTTGGGATGGCAAGCTGCGAGCACACATTTTCCCCCCACCCCTTTGGCTGCCCCCCTATTTCAGGTGGTTTTGAGTGGGGAGCGTGGGGCTGCAGGTGCAGTGCTGGCTCTTGCCAGGCTGTCCTCAGCCTCCCCAAACCTGGTGCAAAACCACGGTGGAGTCTCCCCTGAACACACCAAAAGTGCTTTGCACCTGTGCCCAAATCCAGCACAGCCCTGGAGGGCTCTGAGGGCACCGTGTAGGGGAGCATCCCTTAAATGCTGCCTGCTCCTGGGTGTTTGGTGCCTTGGGGTTGGTGCTGCCTCTTTAGGGCATTTAATTCCCTGGAGAACACAGGATTGTGGAATACCAGCCCCACTGCAGCTCTGCCAGGAGCTTGTCAGTGCCGGGAGGTGCTGAACCAAAGCCAGAGGCACAGAAAACGTCAAGGAGGGAGAACAGCCCCAGGGAGAGGCAAAACATTCGAAGGACCATTCTCAGCTTCCTTCCGCCTCTTGAACTGGCTGAGAACAGCCAAAACTCCCCCAAACTGGAGGGTAAAACACTGATGGTCCTTAAACCACCTAAACCCATCCTTTAAGTCTCTCTGGAGCAGCTTTTGGAGCCACAGTGCGAGCTGGGTGTTGAACCAGCCCCTGAAAGAGTTCCTGACTCAGAGGTTGGAGTTTGGTGCTTGAATCACCATGCAAGGCTGAGGAAAAAAAAAAAAAAAAGGTTAAAGTTCTTGTAAAATCCATACTTAAAAAAAATATTGTACAACATACATAATAATGTTATGCCCACTCAGAGTCAATGGCACTGGGACAATGAAGGGACCTGGCTATGAAAAGCATCAGGAACTGTTTAAATGGGTTCAGATCTGTCATGAGCAGTGTCATATTTTATCCCTAGGACATTTAAACCACTGTCATTAGGGTCAGGGCTTTTTCTCCAGAGAGTGAGAGGGAACAGCATAGCTTTGACACCTCTGCAGGCAGGAAAAAATACCCTTGTGGGGCATTAAATACCATTCCTCATCCTGTTTGGTACATATTTGTCCTCCACCCTCTTTTGTTTTGTTCGGGTTGGCCATCTCCACACCTGTCCTTGCACTGACCAAAAATGCTTCGTATGCCTTGACATTCTTCACTTTCCCAGCCAGGAGAAGGAAAAAAGAGCATTTTTAGCAGCCATTCTGAGGCAAGAGCTCAGGTCAGCACTATTTACATCTGTGTCCCATGTTCTGTGCCCAGCAGGATGGATGCCACCACAGACATCTCCAGAGCAACTAATTTCATGGATAGATTCCACAAAAACAATGGTTTTGATGAGTTTTATTCCCTCCTCTCCCCACTTACCACATCTGCAGTCAGGCACTCTTCCCATTTCTGCCCCTTTTGGACTTCTGGGGTTTGTTCTGTAGGCAAATCCAAGAAGCTGGATCTTAGAATATCCAAGAAATTGGATTTAGTAACATCCCTTAGGAAAAAAATCATCAGGATATGACCCTGTGTATGTTAAGATTAAACAAAGCTGTCCTTGAAGGGAGGGAATTTTAGTCTTCAATTGGCCCTGAGCAACGTTCTGTCCCCAAAACCTGAACCCACTTTAGGTCTGCATCATCCTGGGAAGTCAAACTACTACTCTAGCAGCTCAGAAATGGAGATAAACAGCCCCTGAGCCCTGGAGATGGGGTCACAGGGAGGCAGAAGCCAAGAGGAAAGGCATTGGAAGGTGGGTGGGAGGCACCCACCTTGAGGAATAAGCAGGTCGCATCACCGTGGTCCCTCCTGGATCCTTCCCCACATGAAGATTCTCCTTATCAGAAATGCCCGAATTAATTTCTTGCAAGCCCCAACCCAATAACAACAACAACAACAAAAAGGCTAGTGGGAAGTAGAAAATATATAAAACTTGGGGGAAAAATGGAATGTGTGGAGCCTCTAAGTCTGGACTGGCTGGTGTGTCCAGTCTGGATCTCCTGCTCTGATCCAGAAGGAAGACAGGGAGAAAAGCCAGCCTTCAGCTCCTGACCCACAAACTGGTGACCCCTGCTGGGGCAGGCATCTCAGGATGCACCTCCCCACCATTCTCCTGTCTCAGAAATTTTTTCTCTCCAAAAAGGTCAGGAAAACCCCCTTTTATCCTAAGCAAGAGGAGAGTCAATAAGAGAAGCAGGTTTTGGTGGATAAAGAACTTTGGCACCTCTGGTGTACTCGCTGCTCCTGCTTTTAGGGCTGGAAGAGTTTCAACAAAGCTCTGTAAAGTTCAATATTAATATTTATAATAATAGAAATCCTTAAAGCAGCCTCCCTTAATGGCTTCTGCTGGAAAGGGACACCTTCCACTATCCCAGGCTGCTCCAAGCCCCATCCAACCTGGCTTTGGACACTGCCAGGGATCCAGGGGCAGCCACAGCTTCTCTGGGCACCCTGTGCCAGGGCCTGCCCACCCTCCCAGGGAACAATTCCTTCCCAATATCTCAGGAACAGTCGTGGCATAAAGGGATTAAATTTCCAAGGAGGGAGGATGGGACACAGCACAGTTTTTGCTGCCATTTGGGGAGATTTCAGGAAAGCAAATCCTATTTTCTTCTCATTTCCTTCCTAAGCTCTTACAGAAACCACCTCCACTGCAAGCTGTTGCACAGAAACACCCCTTTTAGTTTTTAATAATTGTTTCAAGCCGATGCTCACACCCTCCTCTCTTCCATTGATCTTCACCTCGCATTTAAAACTAAATGCCCCTAAAAACGCTCGTCTGAGGAATAAAACCTCACACAGCGCAAGAAAGGGTCACAAAACCCCTTAAATCTACCCGCAGGCATTAAAAGGGAAAAATCCTTGGTTTTGCTTTTGTTTTTTTTCATTTTCACCTCTCCTGACACAGAGGAGAATCCTGCCCCTTTCGGCTCGGGAAAATGAAACAGAAGGAGCAGGTGAAAACCTTTGCGGCTGCAACGCAACACGCGAAGCTTTGGGGTGGTTTTGGGGTTTGTTTTCGCCTTTATTTGGGGCCGCCTTTTTCTTGGGGGGGGGATTCAGCCACCTGCTGGAGCTGCTCTTTGTCCCGAGCCTTTCAACTGCGGGCTCGGCCGAGCAAACCTTGATCTCGCTCGGGAGGGGAAGCGGAGCATCCAGGTGGTCCAGGTGGAAGGTGTGTGTTCCCCATGCCCTGCGCTCCTTCAAACGCATCCCCACTAATCCAAAGGGATGTTTATTCCTTTTTATTCCCTCTCTCAAACAGCTTTGTTTCCCCTCCCTCAGTGCCGGACTTGTGTCCCTAATTAGCACCTTAAGAGGAGTGAGGATAACCGGGATGCTTAAGGAGGGCACTTCTGGGCAGAGTTTCTAATCCAGCCGGGGCGGAGGGAGGGGACCCATTAGCGGGTGATTTTAGGGAGAATGAAGCCCATCAGCATTTAAATGGGAGCGGGCTGATGAAAGGCTTGGCTTGGCTGGGCTGCAAGGGCGAGTTAAGCTCCGCTGGGGCTTTTCCCCCAAATCCCAGGGGTGGGATAAGGGAATGGAAGCAGCTGGAGGGGAAGGGTATCGCGGAGTGGGCACGTTGGTTTTCCGCGAAGAAATGACGCTGTGCCAGTCTGGAAGGGGTTTAAGAACTCCGCAAGGAAGTAGGCACAGCAAAGGGGTGAATGTGCTGCAAAACCCCAGTTTTCTTTTTTTAATTTTTTTTTTTTTTTTTTTTAAACACAACTGGGACAAAGAGTTGTTGCTGTGATGGAAGGAGGGAACGATGTATCCTACAAGGATGGGCGCTGGAATTTGGGCTTTGCAGCTTTAATCACCTTTCGTTTTACTTTTTTTGTATTAAATCCATAGGTGACATAGTCAAGATAGATAAATCTGGGGAAAAAAAGAATCACGGAGTTGCTAAGGTTGGCAAAGCCTCTAAGAGCATCCAATCAAAATCCCAGTAGGCAGCGCAGAAAATATTGCAACTCCAGAAGGACAGAACTGTGGAAAACACGGGATGAGGAGGTGGGAGCATGTTCCCAGGAAAATTTGGCAGCACCTAGGTGCCAAAGGGAGGGCAGGAGAGGTCTGGAAGGCTGTAAACAATGATCAGGACATGACTGAGGGTTATTTTTATTCCTCCCAATGCAGGGAGGACAGAACAAACCCAGCGCTCTTCAGGTTGAGCAGCTGGGGGGGCACAAATAAATCTCCTGACTGAAGTCACTTGGGGACAAGGGGAATTCATGGAAGATGGAGACTGGGAGGCAATTACTGGATAGAAAATCTCCAAATGCTGATTATGGGCACTGGGGAGGATCATTCTGGAATTGTCTGGAGTTGGGGGAGAGTTTATTTAATCATTAATTTATCTTTTCTTGGATGCTGGCTCCTTAAGGCCTTGTTGGGAAGGTGATCCAGGGATTAGATCCACAGGGAAGTGTTGGTCCTTATTTCTTCATAATTTTAAACTAAGCTCTACTCTGAAGCTCACCATCGGTTGAAGGTGCTGACTGTGAGAGGAAAAAGGGAATTTTCTGGTGGAAAGTGTCCCTGCCCATGACAGAGGTTGGGATGAGGTAATCTCTCAGGGCCATCTTCCTTCCTGTGGCAGGACAGGTTCTCAAGCCACTCTTGTCTTTGGGTGATATAAATATTTAATAAAAAAATACAATTCAAAAATTGAAATATCTGATTTTGCTGTGCCTGGCTTAATATTTTTGGGGCTTATGGAATTGGATTTAAAATACACCAATCATCAATCAGTAAAGACTTAGATTATTTTTAAGGTTTTTTCCATCCCAAAATATGGATTTTTATGACATTAACAGAAAAAGTGTTAACAGGCAAAGTGTTTGCAGACACATTCCAAGATTGCTTCCCTTTCTCCATTTTGTTTTTTTAATTAATCCTGGGAGGCACAAATGAAAATATTTCTCTACAGTATTGATCTTACTTTAATTCTCTATTTTCCATTAATTTAGTTGCAGGGGTGGATGAGTTGTCACTTCACCACCAGTCCAGGTGGTCCTTGAAAATGCCAGCTTCCCAATTTGGGAAGAAGTTGGACAATCCTGGAAGTCTTGGACCTCACCCTTCTATTTCTGAACAACTAGAGTTACACAAAGAACAATAAATCCAAACAGCAATGATTTTAATGTAATTTATTTTAACATCTCCATTGAATGGGGACAGTTTCAAAGTTTGGGGTGTGAGCAGTTTTCTGCAGATTTGGGTTGTCCCCAAAGTGTGTGAAGAGGTCTCTGCAAGTCTGGGGCACCCCAAGGTGTGTGAAGATGTCCCTGATAATTTGGGGTGTCCCCAAGGTTTGTGAGGATGTCCTGGTGGTTTGGGGTAGCCCCAAGGCATGTGAGCTGGTCCCTGCAGGTCTGGGGTGGCCCCAAACTCTGTGCGAAGGTCCCTGACAGTTTGGGATGACTCCAAGAGGTGTGTGAGCAGGTCCCTGCAGGTTTGGGGTGGCCCCAGGGTGTGTGAACAGGTCCCTGCAGATTTGGAGTGGCCCCAAGCCGCCCATCCCACGGTGAGGATGAGCTGATCCTTCCCTATCTCAGTGGCTTTGCCGTCCCAGCCCTCTCCTGTTTGTGGGTTTGGGGCCGTGCCAGCAGCACTGCCTGCCCATAAATGACCATCCCAGGAATGCAGCTCCTGCTGGCTGCAGCCCAGCCTGGGCAGGGATGAGTGGTGGCAGCGGACAGCCCAGATCTTGTCCCTATTTGGAGCCCTACTCCTTGCACACCACAACCCAGGGGATGTCTTGGAGAGGAGGTGAGGGAAGAGCCTGGAGCTGTTTCCTGTCACAGCTTTATTCCACTCCCATCCGCAGGGACCAGTTGAGCTCGTGGACCTCGAGTTTTCAACTTATACCACAGAACCTTTCTGCAGAAAACAGCTTTGCAGTTGTAAACCTTCAGGGGTTTTGGGGTGTATCCTGCTTTTGTTCAGGAAGAATTCCTTCCTGGAAAGGGTGCTCAGGCCTTGGCAGGGGCTGCCCAGGGAGGTTTGGAGTCCCCATCCCTGGAGGTGTCCAAGGAAGGGCTGGAGGTGGCACTCAGTGCTCTGTACTGGGGACAAGGTGGGCATTGGGCACAGTTTGGGCTGGATGACCCTGGAAGTCTTTTCCAACCTGGATTTAATGATGCTGGCTGAGCCCAACGATGATCTCTGTCCCCAGGCTTGGTGGGATGAAGATCTTCATTCCTGGGCAACACTCCTGCTCAAACCCTGCATTGTCCCAGAGCATTTATGGGGATTTTAGAGGAGGTTGACTCATGCCGGGTGATTCTCCGCTGGCAAGGCAAGGCATTATTATGGGCAATATTGAAGTATTTTGTCCCCTCGTGTGTTATCTTCCATCTCTGCCTTGGCAAGGCAGTTGGGGCCTTGGGACATCATGAAACTTGTCCCTGTGCCAGTGATCTCCTCCCAAGTAATGCCTTTCCAGAGCTGGATCGTTTGCCCCAGCAAACATTGATTCCCTCAGAAAGCAGGCAGTGCTCACTGGTAGGAGCTGGCCTGTCTGAGTCACCAGGAAGTAGCAAGAATGACAAAGGGAAGTCTTTGTACTCAAATTATTGCTGTATTTTAACCCCTACTGTAGGATTTACTGCTGACGCAGGAACACAGGAGCTGGGGACTGCACCAGTTCCATGTCACTGAAAGCTGGTAGGGATTGCAAGGATCCCACCATGATAAGAGGAGACTCTGGCATGGAGAGGTGGGATGGGTTCCTGGAAAAACCATTCAGCAATCCCCTGATTTTATTTTGAAACAAATCAACCAGCGTGATCAACAAGGAGGAAAAACCTTTTTTTCATATCATTTCCCATGCATTTAAAATTTTCTCTCATAAAAATTTTGGTATAGTAATCATGTTCTGAAAAACCCCCCACAAAAACATTTAATTGTTGGCCAAAGCATTGCATTGGGAAAAGAGGCTTCCAGCTGACCTTTTTGGATCTCTTTAAAAATCCATCAAGGTGGTTCTGGGTTTAGTTTTTGGGGAGTTTTTAACAACTGGGAGCAAGGAACTGTCATGGAAGAGTTTGGGTTGGAAGAGACCTCAAAGTCCATCCATTCCCACCCCTGTCATGGGCAGGGACACCTTCCACTATCCCAGATTGCTCCAAGCCCCATCCAGCCTGGCCTTGGGCACATCCAGGGGTCCATGGAAGGAATTCTAGTAGGGCTCCTAGTATCCTGCTGCCACCTCCATGCATTTATTTGTATCCTGTTGGGTTAATGAATCTTCATGGTACCACAGCCTTATTTTAAAATGCCCCAAGAGCACTGAGCTGCACTGAAGAATATCAATTCTGTCTGAATATCAGTTCTCCCAGGTTTCACTGCTCCTAAAAAGCTGACTTCCAAATGGCATATGTTGTCTTGGAGGCCGCTGTTTGTGACTCAAGTGGCAGCAAAGGAGCAGTGACCACCCCAAGTGCAGGAGTTACCCGGTGCTGGATTTCATGCTGTTGAGCAACTCCAGGCACTGCCTGGGTTTTTTCCCCATTTTTGCTGCCTACAGATCACGTCTCTGCACTGCTGAACTTCCTGGCCTTGGGAAAATGGTAAGTTCTGCCCTGAGAAGCTCCTGATGGAGCACAGAGTGCTGCTGGTGCCAGTGTGGTTCGGCAGCATCCCCCAGCTCCCAGGAGGGCTTTGATACCCGCTGGAGTTGGGATCATGTTCCTGATGGTGAATTCCAACTTCTTGAGCCAGAAAAAAAGGTGCTTTTTACCTGGGTATCTTAATGCTTCCTTAGATCTGACTCTCTCTTGAGTTGTGGACGCAAATAAATAAAAAATTAGTAAAGCAAGAGCCTTTCAAAGCTGGAGTTCTCAGTATTGCCATGAGCCCTTAGACCTGAGCACCTTTTCCAGTCTAATTCAGAACCTTCCCTGTCATTAAAGCGGGAAGACTGCAGCCTACGTTGGCTTTGATAAGATAAATGTACTTTCCAGGAATGTGTGGGTAACTCAATCTCAATTTCTTTAGTTTATCCCTTAAATCCTGTTGAACCTCAGACCATCCCTTTTGCACATATTTCAGTTTTGATTTCCTCCTTGTCAATACAGTTTTAATTACAGTAATTTCACGATTATAAGCCGCACCTTTTTCACTGAATAATCCATCCTACACCAGTAGTGCAGCTAATCATCAGGTGCGGGTTATTTATGGACAAATCAGCGAATGCGAACCCGGAAGTGAGAGCCGGCTGGGGAGGGAGCTGCCATGGCCGGCCGGGGAGCTGCAGTGGAGCCGCCGTGGAGCCTCGGGCAGGGGGCAGGTGGGCCGCAGGGCGCGAGTGCCGGGGCCCGTGGCACAGGGAAGGCACGTGGGGCTGCGTTTAAAGGCTCTTCCAGTCTGTGAAAACTGTTTGCAATTTGA
>VRYO01001366.1:23062526-23086864 GCA_009812075.1 Sialia sialis
TTCTCCTGCTCTTCAAGCAGAAAACTGAATTAAAGCATAGAAGTGAAATGATGATTACATTAAATCCACCTTGATGAGCAGCCAAGGAATGCTTTGAGTCCTGAAAGGTGAGACTTTGGCATCATTGAGCAGCAGGGCTGACACCTTGGGAGCCTCCCATGGGAAATCCAGCTCCTGCCCAGTCTTGCATGTTTGGGCTTGTTGGTTTGTCTCTGACTCTTGGAATTCCAGGAAAGAAATGTCCTCTTGTTCCACCAATCCATCCCTGCATCACTGCCCAGCATTCAGGAAATAATTCTCCATGGAAAAAGAGGCCAAACAATGGAACTGGGCTGCCCAGCTAAGAGATGGATTCATTATCCTTTGAAGTGTTCCAGAAATGAGTAGATGTGGCCCTTCATGGTTTAGTGGCCATGGGGTGATTGACCAGAGCTTGGATTGATGATCTTGGAGTTCTTTTCCAACCTTAGTGACTCCATGAGTCCCTGATCACATTTTTTTTTTGGCAAGTTGGGAAAAAATGCAAATTATTTTGTTGCACACAACAGGACCAAGATTGATGTTGAGAAATGTAAATGAACATTCACATTTTGAGGAGAAAATAATGGAAAACAAAGCTTTTGCACCATCTAATATGGATTGGATGCCCAAGGGAAGGACTGAAAAGCTCTCATCCCAATCCTGAGCACCAGCACCAGCCCATCCATCATTCTCCTGCAGTTCCCAGCAGCAGCAGGGCACAGCATGGATCCTCATCCTGTTCTCCTGCAGAATTTCCAGCCCAAAAGTTGTCTCCTGCTGAAATCCTGCTTCATTAACTCCTCTGACAAATGTCAAAGTAGCTGGATGATGGGGATGGGAAATCCCTACCCGAGCTTTGCCAGCCAAGCTCTAGCCTGCTCCAATCATTCTCAATCCCAATTTACTAAAAACTGGGAGCTGGAGTTAAACACAGCAGGAGGCACAGGGAAGGAGCTGGCTCTGCTTGGTCCCTGTTTTGGTTTGGAACAACTTTTTGGGAATTATGGAAGGTCTTCTAAGTGTTGTGTGTGCCTGGCAGCTCCTGAGAATTGCTCGACATTTTTCAGGATCAGCTCCCTGGTAGTGGGTTCCCAGTTCTGCAGGGTGCACATGGAATATTTAGGGATGCATGGAAATGAGAGGTTATGGATGAACAGATTTCCCCCAGGATCCTTTAATTAAAGCCTGGATGGGCACACACCCAAACTGAATCCCATCATGGAATCTGAGGTGCCTGGGTCTCAACCCTGCTATTGGGAATCCCAGTGGGGAAAGACTTGGCAACCACACCAAAACATTTTAGTTCTGCCTGGATGTGTCACAGATCATCCCAAAAACTCATCCTGTGTTGGCTCCTTGTGCTTTCCTAGGTGAGTTTGGAGGTGTAAGGAGGAGATTGGGTCTCCCAGAGTGAATCCCAGAATCACAGAGTAGTTTAGGTGGGAAGCAACCTTAAACCCCATCCCATTCCACCACCTGCCATGAGCAGGGACACCTTCCACAATCCAGGCTGCCCCAAGCCCCAATGTCCAGCCTGGCCTTGGACACTTCCAGGGATCCAGGGGCTGCCACAGCCTCCCTGGGCAAGGATGGTTGGAGTTTCAGCTATGAAATTCTAGGGATTTAGGCTTTTTTTCCTCCCCAAATTTCTCCCGTGCTGCACCCCTACCTGACACAGGTAATTTTCCTTAAGTCACACCATCCAAGGCCATTTTGGTTTGGGACACATGGAGGTGCTGTAAGGGATGGCCATTCCAAGATGGGGTGTGGGGTATCTGGCCATGCCCACGGATCTGTGATTTCATGCACTTCCCAAATTAGGGATAGGGGAGAAAGACTTTTTAAAGAAGATTCTACAGGAGGAGGTAGGGGCACAAGCACTCCAAGAGTCCTTGGACAATGAATCCCATGGATTTGATCAAATTCCCAACTCAAAATGTAGGTTCCCTGATACTGAACAGGGATTGATTGATTCCCTGATATTGAATGTGGAATGCTGCCTCAAGTACAGAAAAATCCACAATCTGCTGTGAGAAAAACAAATTAAATTCCCAAAGGAGATGTTAAACCCTCCGATCAGTCCCAAGCCCCCCGTATTTATGGAGAGGAACTTAAATGTCCCACCACAAGCACCAAAACCTCATTCCCCACAAGATGCCCATTTCTTTGTTTATTATTTTGTTGTGTGATGTGGCCTGAGACATTCACTGCCCTAATATTTCAGGTGATGCCTTTTTTCTGACCATTCCAGGATTTTTCCCAAGACCCAGGCAGCCAGCAAAATGTGTTTGGGTTTGGTTTATTTTTTGTTCCTACCATAAATATCCTCTGTGCATGGCTCCTGATGTGATGAAGTGATGGATGCAAAGCTTGTTGGCATTTCCAAAGTCACGCTCCGGATTCCTGCTTCACTCTGACCCCAAAGAGATCATGGGGATGAGCTGAGCTCTGCTCTTAAGCCTCACTCAATTGCTGTTTGAGCTGCTGAACTCATTTATAAATTTGTCAGCAATTTCTAAAACTGGAGAAGTCAGAAAATGATGGACAACTTTGAGGAAACAGGGAGAGAAGCCAATCTGGGGCTATTTAATGCCCAAATTCCCATCACAGCTGCTGCAATTTGTTGGTTCCCAGAGCAAAAAACACCTGGAAATTTCTGTATAGAGAATAAAAGATGAAAAAATAAGCAGGCAATGTCCTGGCTGTAATTTGGGCAGTGACCAGGAAAAATAAAAGTTATATTTGAGTAAAGGAAGCTGGAAGGGGTCATATGCAGTGGGTCAGGACAGTGCTGGGTGCTGTGAATAGGAATAAAATTATGTTAATAATAAACAGCTCTGCCGCTCTTTTAAAGGACTTATTTCTTCAACACATGCAGAAAGTTAAAGTTACAACTCTGTGAAATTTCTGCTGGCTGCATCATCTGTTTATCATTGACTCCCTGGATGCTCGTGGTAAGAATTCCGGCTTTTGGAATAATGTTTGTGGTAGGTGGTCCCTTCAAAGCTGCTCCCTCGCACTGAGCCAGTTTGATTTGCTGGGTGAGACTTTGCTCATGCAAAGTTTTCCTTCAACTGCATCCAGTGCCGTGATGAGCCAGTGCAAGAGAAACTACTGTGCTGTGATCCCCCTCTCAAGCCACTCAGACACTTTGAAGTGGAATTTTTCCTTCATTTTTGGGGCCAGAGAAATTGTTGGGGTTTTTCCCCTCCTCCCCTATCCTCCATTCCCAAGGGAAAAAAGAAAGCAAAACATTTATACACATGCTGGTGCTCTATATTTATCAACATAAAATCTAAATATAGCATTGTTATTACACCCATTGCTGGGGCTAACCCAGCCATGAAATAAACACACTTTCTGGTTTCTAAAATTGCATTTTAAAAAAAGGCTTACAATTATTATAGCCATTATTATGATATCAAGGGAGAAATGGAATGCTTTCCCTCTGTGTGTTCATCTGAAGGAGGGAGCCTCACATTCTCTTCAATAAACTGCATGAACACTTTCCATCAAGAAGGGATAGAATTGAAAAAAAACCCCAAGGCTGCAAAACAAGAATTTAATCTTATTTTATAAAGATTAATGCCATAAATCAGCACAGCCACTGCCACACAGGCAGACACTGATGTGAGGTGTAGCTGACCTCACACTGTGGAAGAGATGAGCACAACCACAAAAAGTCTGATAAAATATTTGAAAAATTACTCAGTCAGTTTAGAAACCTTTTTTCCCAGTAGTAAAATAAAAAGGAAAACACAACAGGTTATTTTTTGCTAATGTTACACAAAAAGCTCACAAATAAAACACACGTGGAGACCACTGTGTTTATTTAGCTTTTGCTAAATTCTGGAAATCCATCATACTCCAGGCAGTTTGCTAATTCTAAAAGTCCACGAGACTCCAGACAGTGATTATTGCAAGAGAGGCTAATAAAGAAGAAGATGGGTAGGAAAAATTCCAGGAAATTGGAAATAGGCAGGAAAAAATGCAAGGGAAAGATGAGCAGCAAAAATGCCAGCGGAAAACCTGGGATAAAAACATGGACAGGATTAGTCTTGAGATCCATTGCTCCCACAATTGAGGAGCAACGGGAAGAGGCATCACTGGAGAGCAGTGACTCTTTAACTACAAATCAATGGATGCTATAGGTGGTGAATCTTGTGTTTAAAATGCTGATTTTAAAAAATCATTGCTTCTACATTGATTTCTAAATTATTTCAAAATTGTTTTTCCTTGTCTTTGGTTAAACCCTCCTGGTGCCAGCAGCCCATTCCTGAGCTCCAGTGAAGAGCAGCTCCTCCCCAGCTCCTGGAAAGGCACTGGCAGGAGAGCTTCAAATTCCTTGGAGAGCCTCTGTGTGCTTCAGAGAGCCCAGAGATGGAGGTCCTAAGTCAGCCCTAAATAAAGCCCTAAATCAGGCTCTAAATTAACCTCTAAATCAACCCTAAATCAGCCTCTAAATCAACCTTTAGATCAGGCCCTAAACCAAACCTAAGTTCACCTCTAAATAAACCCTAAATCAGCCCCTCAATCAACCCTAAATCAGCCCCTAAATCAGGCCCTAAATCCCCCCTCTCCCTCCCTGTGTGACCTACTGACACGAGCAGCACACAGGAAGATGCGGGGAGTGGGCGACAGCCCCACTCAGCAGCTCCCCATGGAGCTGGGATTTAAGAGTCTGACCCCAAAAAATGACACTCAGGATGTAACAGACAAAAAGTGAGACACTGCCCTTCATGGTGTCCCTTCCAGGGGGACAAGAAAGATTGGGATTATCTGCCCCTGGCATGGGGTTGGAATGGGATGAGTTTTAAGGTTCAGCCCAAACCATTCTGTGATTCTGTATTTATAGAGCTCTCCATGATTCTATGATTATGAAGTCCTGTACTAATTCCAATTACATAAATCTTTTTATTCTCAAGGTTTTAATTTCACATTCACAGCCCCTGGCAGTCAGAATCTATGCTGATTTTCTTGTCCTCCAGCTGGCAGCAGATGGAGAATTCCTTGAGAGCAGCACTCGATGATGGGCAAGGCTGGGAGCAATGCTGGGGTTGTGTGGCTACTCCAAATATTTGGAATTTTACTTCTTTCCCTTTTAAAACCATGTTGCTTTCACCCCTGCTGCAGCCCCCACATCCCTCCTCCCTGGAACCCATGTTTGTGAGCTGTTTCCCAGCAATTTTGGTCTGGAAGGAAGGCAGAGAAGGAGAATAAATTAGGAAATTGTTCCCTACAGAGCCATTCCCTATGGAAAAGCGGCTCTGTGTCCTGGGATTGCTTTCAACTGAACCACAGGTTGAAATTACATTGTTCAAATTGTTCTGAAAAGCAATAGAAAAACAAACCTCAGTTTCTTGGTGGTTCTGTTCAATCTTTGGCTGTGCTTCCACTGGGCAGCTATGGATGAAAAAAGCCTTTTTTTTTTTATTTTTTCAAATGGGAAAAATCCTGTGTTTTAAACTAGCAATGGGCAGAAAACACTTCTGGGGTGTGGATGGACATGCACATGGACACTCAGCTCCCATTTCCAGCAAAACCCCTGGGGAAGGATCAGCTTTATCCCTTGGGAAAGGTTTCTCAAAGCCAGGTATGTGCCTCTGAATTTTCCCAGGAAATTCCTGCGGAGGCAGCAGTCGTTCAGCATCCTTATCCCATAAGGAGCACCTGAGTGGGGTGGGCTTTTCCTGGTTCTGGCACGGGGAATTGGCACATCTGGGGTGGATGTCCCCCCACAGCCAGCTCCTAGTGGTGCTTGGCCCCACTCCAGTGCCCATTGCTGGCCTCTCCCGCTCGGATGTTAATGGGATAACGCTGCCAAGGGCTTTGAAGATGAAGGAGAAGCCTGGAGAAACAGGGCCAGATAAACACAGAGCATCATCTCCGAGCAGCACCAAGCCCACAGTGCTCCCAACTCTTTTTCCCGGTGTCTCCACACACTGGAGGAAGCCCAGGTCACCACTGAGCTCTCCTTCCCCCCTTCCCAAGGCAATCCATCCCATTTGATCCGTCCCTGCAGGATGCTGCTGGCAGCACACATGGGCTAATTGAGCAGCATTAACCCAAGTCAAACTATAACCCGCTGGGTAAACATTTCCCTATTGTTTCTGGGGATTACCGTGCTGGGAAGTCATTAATAACCTGGAAGTACATTCCATTTATCTTTGTTTATTAGCTGCTTTTGTCAGACTCCAGGAGCTTCCCCCTGCTCCTGGAGTGTCCCGCTCCAGCTCCAGCCCCTGTAAAGTCAACAATCTGATTTGGTCATTAATCTCCCACTTCAAAAGGACAGGCAGGAGGTGCAGGAGGAAGATCTCACATCTGCTCTTCCACTTGCTGCTTGCTGGGGCTGGCTCCAGATAAAAGCCTGGTCTAGGATCCCCCTGCATTCCTGACCCCACCAGCATCCCCAAAAACCCTCCAGGAATTCATTACTCCCCTCATTTGCACTTCCAGGCAATGGGCACTTGAACGCTGAGGAACAGGACCTGGAGATGTTCCACACCTCAAGGAGTTACATGAGGTGACCAAATCCCATCCCTAATACCATTGTCCAAGGATGATGCACCCAGCTCGTTTTTGAGCTAAAGACAATGAAGCTCGCTCCAAATTCCAGGCTCCTGGTGGCTCCAGATCCCACCACTGAATCTGTGGCTGCAGAGGAAGCCCAAGCTCACTCAAGAGCAAGGCAGGACCTCAGAGGGGAAGGTCCAGCAGCACAAAGGCATCAGCTCCTCCAGCGTGGTGTGGAGGCATTTCTACATCCCTTATCCAGCCTTTTGAACAGATCAGAATCAAAAATTCCACTAGACTTGCTGGAGGAACAAATCAGAATTAGAAAACCCACCACCTGCTGGAGGAACAATTTGCCATGTTGGAAATGCTTAACCCTCTTACTATTGTGGGAGGAAGGACTGAAAAAACTGCTAAAACAATTAATTCTTCACTAATTGCATTTTTTCCTGCTGCCACACATCCAGGATAGGAATTACTGCAAGGAGGGAAGCAGGAGAAGGCCATGAGTGAAGAATTCCTTGTGGTTAAAGACACCTTGGAGCCATCACCGCCAAAGCAAACCCAGCATTGTTTTTCCTGAGCAGGGTTTGATCATCGTGCTCCAAACATTAGGTTCCCAAATAATTTCTTCAAACCACAAATGTAAAATTTTTCTTTCCATGTCCAGATCCTTTCATTTGCCCTGGGAAAGCCCCCAGCTGCTCTTCCATGGGAAAACCTTTATTAAAGGGAAAGTTTTGTTAAAATTAATTACATTTTCAAGAAATTTCCTGGTTTCACCAGGATATTATTTTGTTTTACCTCTATGGGTAAAAAGGAAGATGCCAACCTCTCTTCTATATCACATACAAGGACACTTGAGTTCATCTGTCATTTCAAAGAGAGGGATTACTTAATTCAATTTAATTATATTTTATATTTTATATTTTATATTTTATATTTTATATTTATACACATATATATATATATATATATATATATATATACACATATACACATATATATACATATATATATATATATATATATATATATATATGTTTTTGGTGGTTTTTTTTTAAATTTTATGTTCCCCAGCTCTCCAGGAGAGGTGATGTGGGGGTCGGTGGGTGGGATGAGGTCTCTCCTCCTTCCTCTCCTCCTGTTCCTGCTTTTGTCCTGATGATCTTCTGATATTGGAGATTAGGTCCCAACCCCTCCAGGCAAGGAGGAACTTCAATGCCCATGTCCCACATCCTAAAAGGATATTGCATAAGGAGAAGGAGGGAGAGGGAAGATAGGACCTTTTATTTTGCTTTCTTTAGGGCAAAACCCAGCAGCAGTTTCAAGCCCTCCTGAGTCCTCCATGTGATGAATCTGCCTGAAAAGACACCTTGATTTCCCTTTGCGCTTTGCAAAATTTTCTGATTTCCATCAATCTTCATCTATTCCTCTTCACATTCCCTGTCTTGGGCTTGGTTGCCTGGTTGAGGAAGATCCAACTCCCCAGTTGTGTTCAAGGCCGGTCTGGATGGGCTTGGAGCATCCTGGGACAGTGGAAAGTGTCCCTGCCCATGGCAGGGGCTGGGAATGGGATGGGATTTAAGGCCCCTTCTAACCCAAACCATTCTGGGATTATATGATCACATCATTTCATGTATAAACATAAACAAATATATCGAAGATATGTAAGTGGATTTACAATACGTCACATTCTGTGATTTCTGATGTCACTTTGCGTTATCTGAAGTTGTTGTATGTGATGCCGTGCTCACCCACAGTGCTGTTGCACTGCATGCCCAAGGAGAAATTAAAACACTATTTTAATTAAAAATGATCTAATTATCTGCATGTGTCCACTGCACACAGACCTACCATTTTTGAGGATACCCAGGGAATATCCCTTCCATCGTGGTAGTTTAACCATTAAGCCGAGCTCAAGGCGCAGTGGCCTCGGTGCCTAAGGTGAGGGCACCAAGACAGGAACGCCAGAGCTTTGATCTGGGCCAGGTGTTAATTTGGGAGATTTGGGAGCTGTTAGGAAGCCGGGGCAGCATATCCCGCAGGATTACCTAGGCTGAGGACAAACAAGCTCTGCCGGGACAGACAGGGGAGCTGCCACATGAAAGTGCCACCCGAGCCGGTCCCTTCATGGGCACACCGCTTTTAATGGGGACTTTCATCTCGGCGCTCCTGAAAGCAACGGGGGTTGGGAAAGAACGGGAGGAAAAAGGGGATTTGGAGCCGGGAGAAGTCACCTGCTTCTCGGGCAAACACCAGGGATGGGCCCTCGAGGTTGTGCTGGGGGATAAAATACAGCATTTATTTCCAAAGGGTGGGAAGAGAGAAGCCATGAGGAGGGAGCAAGGGAAGGAAATGAAAAAAAAATATGAGAACTAGAGGCAATTTTCCAATATCTATTTATGCAAATCCCAGATTCTCCAATAGATGCTGTTCCCTCTCCCACACACTTGACTCCTACCCTTGAAGACTCTGTGGTTGCATCCACCACTACAAAACCTTGAAAATGCCACTACATAAAAACAGCACTCAAAAAATTCACTTTTAAATAAATGCCCTGTTTGTTTAAGAGGTTGTGGGATGTCATTTTCACAGTGAAGGAAAGTGTTGGTCCCTGAGGGCAGGATTAATATTGGAATCTGTGAGTTTAACACCTCATAGTTTGCCTTCCTGACGTGATTTTAAACAACAGGCCTTTTATAAAACAAAAAAGATGACTTGAAAATCCTTTAAAAATAAGCATAAACCGTATTTCACCTTTCTTGTGTTATGGAGAAATGTAAGAACCAACAGAATCACTGCTGGTTGCTCATTTTTCATCCAACAACATCCAAATAATAAACACTAAGGAGGAAATCTCTCAGTAACTATTTTTAAGAAGTCACCACTAAAGACCTGACATCGACCTTTCATTGTTCATGGCGCACCATAAGCACGCACCCATAAGGCACAAAATTTCTTGCAGCCCAAAGATTTCTCCAGCTAAATCCCAATTATTTTTGTTTTCCTTCAGTGCCATTCATTTTATCTCCATCCTGCACAGCTGGATTGCGACAGGCTGGGAGTGGGACAAGCAGCACCGTGAGTGTGACACTTCCCAAAGGTGCCAGATAAGGGGAGGGTGCTGGTCACCCCCGGGGCCACCCCAGTGCCACACTGGGTGGGAAGGAGCACCTCTGCCCTCTCCTGGGCAGCACAGCCTGACGTGGCCTCCACAAGGGTTTCAACCCCCTGGGCATCCAAAACCACCCCTCTTGAAGCAGTAGAGAACCTATAAAGATGTGGGAATGAGATTTTGCAGCTCCAAACCTGGGCACTGAACCTCACCGGGGCTTGGGACTCGTTGCCTTTATCAGGGGGAATTCCAAGAAGGGGATTTGGGGCTACTTGGAAGCCCCTCTAAACCACACATCCCTCCCTTCAGATCACTTTTCCCTTTGAATCACCCTTCTCTTTGGCTCATCATCATCTTGCTCTCACTTGTGGTCCAGGCTCCCTTCTTTTATTTTCCTGGCTGCCTCTAATTTGTGGCCATCCAGTAACCACTGCTGGAGAGCTGCTGGGCTCAGCCCCCTCGACAGAAGCTGCTCCCTGCCACCACAACTGTCCCAGGAAAATCGGGATGGCGATGGAATATTTGCCCTTTGATTGTTTAACAGCATCTGAGAATTCCAGTAATTCCCATGAGACCCCAAGGAATGCAGAGCCAGAGGAGGAAGAGCTGTGCCAGAACCGACTCCTTTTCATTTCTTTTGGGCTGTGGAAAGTGGAGCCAAGGAAAAGCCGGGATAAAGAAGCCCATAGTGGTTTTAATTAGCTGCAAGCCTGGAATGTAGGGGCTGATTGTATTTGTTTAATGATGAATAAATATGGAATGGTGTGGGTGGGTGGGTAAAGGAGATGATCCAGGAGCCTGTAATGCATGGGGAATATAAGGAATGTCACTGCAGCATGGTCACATCCCTGCGGGGCTCTTCTGAAGGGATATCTCTCTGTGGAAGCCTTGGGACTGGCTCCTTGGGCTTGCTCCCAGTGTGTCAGGGAAGAACATTTCTTGGAAGACAGCCCTGGCTGTGGCTGTGCTTGGAGGGGTCACACCTGGGGCAGGATCAGGTGCTCTGCCTGGAGAGATGCTGCACAAAGCTCCCGGACCAGCAGCAGGAATGGGGTAAACATGGCACAAGCAGCCCTCGCACTCAGCAGCCCGCAGGGAAAGAAATTGGTCCTGGGAGCAATATCCCATATCCCAGCTGCTCCCTGCTGGTCAGTACAAGGCTCTTAACTCAAAGGACCATAAATCATGGCTTTTTGGTGGTGTTCTGTTCCCGAATTAGCGTGAACAGGAAGGGTCCTGCCCATCTCTCGCTGTGGCTACAGAGGAGGGCAAAGCCCAACCAACCAAGGCCAAAGGATGAGAACATCTGGGGTCAGTCCATATCTATTTCCACATATCTGGGGTGTGAGCAGCAATAGCCAAACCTTCTTTTGAACTGTCCCGGGGGACCATTCCCTCCCTCCTGTGTGGAGCACAGTTAGGTTGTGTCCCTTGCCCCCAGACCACCACGGAGAGTGGATAATGGCTTGGTTTAATCAGGGCTGGGATTCGGCCTTAGGGTGTTTCTAGGGTCTGCTGGAGGTGGTGGAAACTTTCTATGAGATTGTACTGCAGCTAATGAGTGATTGTCAGTGGGGGAATACACCCAGGGTGGAATCCTACACCTGGAATTTCAGCAGAATAAGCAACAGGAGCCTTGCTGGTCATACTGCCCTCTCTGCCCAACTGCTCTGGCCTTGGAACATCTCAAACCCCTTGGAGACATCAGTGGGAAGGCAGGGTTTGAGTGACTTGAATGGGAGCCACATCCAGAGTATTCTTGGTACAGTTCTGATGCAAAGAGCCTTGATGGAGAGTCATGAAAGTACACTGCCGTGTGGGAATTGAAGTGCAGAGCACTTTGAACTGGAATAAAATTTGCTGAAATATGTCCAGAGAAGGGTAATGAAGCTGGGGAAGGGGCTGGAGCCCCAGGAGCAGCTGAGGGAGCTGGGAATGGGGCTCAGCCTGGAGAAAAGGAGGCTCAGGGGGAACCTTCTGACTTGACACAACTCCCGGACAGGAGCTGTAGTAAGGCAGGGATCAGTCACTTCTCAGTTTGCTCAGGGAACAAACAGAGGAAACAGCCTCAAACTGTGCCCAAGGAGGTTCAGATTAGATATTAAGGAAAATCTCTTCACCAAAATGATTGTCAAGCACTGGAATGGGCTACTTGTGGCAGTGTTGGTGTCACCATCCCTGGAAATGTTCAAAGGTGTGGCTCTTGGGGACACGGTTCTGTGATGCTGAGTGAGCAGCTGGACTTGATGGTCTCGAAGGCCTTTTCCAACATTAAATGTTGTGTGAAAATGTTTTTCACACACAAATGCATACCAGGTCTAGTGCAGGTTTCTAAAGCTGATGGGAGGTTCTTGTACCCCTCATGGGACACGACTACAGTTTGCATAAACTACACCTAAAACCTTGACCTCCCTCTTCCCACCCAACCTGTTTTATCCCCATGGAGAAACTGCATCCCACTGCAGCTCCTGTGACCAGGAATGGTCCAAGCTCCCTACCAGGGCTTGCTGCTGTCATCAGCACATGGGATGGGAGCCTGGAGCACCAGACAGGCCCTGGAAGCTGCAGATCCCCACTGTGCCCCAGCCTTGCTGAGGTGACTCCATGGATTTCGCTCAGCATCGCAAGGAGCTCAGAGCAGCCAGAGGTCCCATATTGCTGGAAGATGCAACAACTGTGGTTGCAACCCCAGCATCACTTCCCTCCCTCGCTCTGGGCTGATCTAAGCCCCCAGGCTGCAGCCCCAGCGGCGGGGAGCTGCTCCTTTATTACCCTTTTCCTTTCTGGCGCAGCAGCCAAGGACAAGCCGGAGTGGCGTCCACCGCTGGGGCTCTCTGGAAGCCCCAGCATCTGGAGCTGCAGCTCGTGGCGTCCTTTCAAGAGAGCAGCCAGGCAGCTGCCAAGCACATGTGAAGAGGGAAGGCACAATCTCTTGCTTCCAGGGATGCTCTAATGAAGCCTCTCACCCGCTGCAGCTCCCTCCTGGCTGGGGCGGCTTCCTGGAGCCCCTGAGAGCTGCAAGCTCAGGGCTCAGAGAGGAGGCAGCTCTCAGACCGAGGGTGAACCTCACAGGAGAATTTTATTCTCTTTGAAAGTCACTGAAAGATGGGGATGTTTTGATCTGGGGACTGTGCTCCAAAGAGTTCAAGTATCAGAGCACAGAATCACGAAGTCGAAGCATGGTTTGGGCTGGAAGAGCCCATCCAGTGCCACCCCCTGCCACAGCAGCCACAGCTTCTCTGGGCACCCTGTGCCACGGCCTCTCCACCTCAGAAGGAATAATTCCTTCCCAATATCCCATCTAACTCTTCCCTCTGTCAGTCTGAACTCATTCCTTCTTGTCCTGGCACTATATTCCCTTATAAAAAGTCCCTCTTCATCTCTCTTCTAGGCCTCCTTCAGGTGCTAAAAAGCTGCAAAAATGCTTTGAAGGCTTACAAAATGTCAGGACTGAACTTTCCTAGCAAAGATTCCACCCTCAGCCTCCCAGGAAATAATTCAGCAGTTTCTGACAGTTTGCTGCCAGCTGTGAGACCTGCACCACTGAACCTCCATTTGGTGAGTGGGCACAGTTCTTTTATTTCTTCACCCCCTGCATTTTCTCCTTACAGCTTGGGACATTTGTTTGTCACCTAAAGAGTTTGGTCCCAAACAGAAGTTAAGGTCTTTCTGGAGATGGAATTATGATGTTGCATTAAAATGATCTTTTCCTATCATTACTGATTTAGGGCAGGAGGTCACTCCTGTCCCCCACAACAGCATCCAGAGATGTGTTACATCCTCCATCCACTCCCTCCCATCAGGCATAAATTAAATTCTGCCTCTGGGAGAAGCTCTGGAGTGAGGAATTCTGGTGGAAAAGCAAGGTGTGCTTCAGAGGGAGGTTTGGATTTGCTGAGGTTCGAGCTTTGCATGTTTAGTGGGCCTGGGAACACTGCATTTTTCCTTTTCCTTCATCATTTTTCCCTGCTTTCCCTCTTCCCCAGTCCTGGAAGGGCAGAACCTGGTGTGGGAAGTGGAGCAGGAGGTGAACAGCTTCCCCACGGACAGAAATTCCCTGTTTACCTCCCACACCTGCCCACGCTCCTTGGTCATTCTTCAGAATTTACATCCATTCCAACCCTGCACAGGGCCAGGATGGCCCAGCTTCTGGATGATGCAGAAAACATTGCCTCTGGCTCTGCATCCTGCCAAGGGAGAGGTGGAACTAATCTGTGTTTTCCCTGGGGGCAAAGCTGTGTTTCCCTGGGGAAAAAGCCATATTTTCCCTGGGAGCAGTGGGGAAATTTTGCAGAACACGGCTAAGCCTGCACGGCAGCCGCTGCAGGATGTGGGGTTTGCTCTGCCAAGAAAAATTAAATAATAAATAGGAGGAGGGAAAGCCTGCAGCCTGCTCTCACTTTCACTGATTTAATTCCAACCGTGCTAATTTTGGGAACGCCAGCCCTGCCTTGCACGAGTTCCTCCCTGGATCCCAATCCCTCACCAACTGGCAGACAATGCTCTGTTCTCCTGCCCTTCCACCTTCCATGGACTGGGGGGAAAACAACACCCCCATTCCCAAATTTTTAGCACCCCAAGCCAGCAGAGTTTGGGAGAAGTGCTAGAATGGATGTAAACAGGGAATTACACCCTTCCAGCTGCACGTGGGGTTATAATTACCCGGGAATGCAGCTCGGCCACTGGTGCATCAGATGCGCCACGCTGTCGCCAAATTTGCAGATGTTCAGCCTTACTTTTATTAAGCATGACAATGCCCAGCGTGATCTATTTTCCCTGATTATCCTCAAATGGAGAGGAATATTAAAAGGCAGGATAATTAAAAATAGATGCCTAAACAAAAGGATGTGTCTACAATTCTTTTTCGTAGCGCTTTGAAATAGTTCGAATTTCTCAACTGGCTCATGTGTACAGGGAAGCCAAAGGATGTCTTAAATTCAGACATATGTCTTCATTCTGTTTAATGTGCCAGAACAAAAACAGAGCTTGAGACCACCATGAATTGATTTGGAAGCGACGGCTCCTCGTCCCACTCTGCCAGACTCCAGGGCAGATTTTGCAGCGAGGATATAATAGCTTCCTACAAGATAAGGGGGGGTGGGGGACAGGCGGGGAAAGAGGGATGTGGAGCCTATCTGCTGAATTTGGTGTTGTGGATGTTGCATGGGGAGTGTCCCCAGAAATAAATTCTGCATTATTCTTTAAAGCCCATGTGCAGGGGTGTTTTGTGAGAGGAATTTCCTTAAATCCCCTTGACATTTATGGCAGGCTCTGAAATAAGCATCTGCCTTGGGTTTCTTTGGAGGATGAGGATTTAAGGAGAGTGAACAACCTGGTTTGGAGGAGATCCAGTTATCCAGATGGCAAATTAAGGGCCCTGGCACAGGTTGCCCAGAGCAGCTGTGTCTGTCCCATTCCCTGGAAGTGTCCAAGGCCAGGCTGCATGGGATTTGGAGCAGCCTGGGATATTGGAAGGGTGGTGGAATGGGACAAGCTTTAAGGTCTCCTCAAATTCAAACCGTGCCATGATTCTGTGATTCTAACATAGCACAACTGAGAGCTGGAAAATTCTGGAATTAGTCATGGGAAAAGGGAAACTCAGGACAAGAAATGGATCTTATGCACAAAAAGGGCCAAAAGGCACAGGTTACACTTTGCAAATGTGCACAGCTTCAGAATAAAGAGAGGCATAGGGAGTGACTGGTGTAGGGGGCAGTGGTCCCTTCAGACCCAGAGACATGGCAGGGGTGGCTGGGAAAATGAGGAATGAGGCTCCAGAGGATGGGATTTGGGATAGCTGTGGCTCAGTGGGTGGTGCTGGATGCTGCTTGTGGAGGGAGAGGCAAAGCTCTGAATCGTTGGAGTCCATCTCCACCCCAAGAATGGCCAGCCCCATCCAAACCCAAAGCCAACCCAAAGCCAAGAATTCAACCTTTGCTTTGTCTCTACACACTCCCCAATGTCTGGACACCACAACTTCTAAATTTTTGGGGCAAGGAGGAAAGCAAAGTTGAGAGAGTGAAGAGGAAAAACCGCAATCCCGAAGCTATTGATTCAGCACAGCTTTGCAGGGACTGGGGGTGCCTGGCAGCATCCAGGTCAGGCTGGAATGGGCCAAGCTCAGCATGGGGAAGGCTCAGCCATCATTTCCTGGGCTGTAGGATAGGATGGTTTCCTGGGAAGAGATGGGAACTGTGATTGCCAAGCCAGACAAAGATTTTCAAACCCTTGTTCAATTTTCAGATTCTTTTTTCATCCAATTTAGGATGAGCTGATGTGTCCCATGGTTCCTCCACCCCAGAGAAGCTGAGGAATGTAGCATCGGCTGCAAAAAGTTAAAACCAGCTCAAAAATGCATCTTGGTGCTAAAGCTGAATACTAAACATTGATCTGGAAAATCCCAAGCCTCCTGCCTGATCTAAAGGGATCTAAATCTTCCAGGCATCTTGGCTCTGGTCTGAAATGCCATCAGATGCCAGGACTTAGGCTCAGGGTCTGTATTACATCCAGAAACTGATGGCAAACATTTCAGGACCCCCCAGGGAAGGGACTGAGATGATCCTGTCCCCCAAAACTACCCCAGAATTGCCAAATTTAGCCAAGAACTTCCTTTACCCTCTTATCTGAAAGTAGGTTTTATGTGGTAGGTTTCAGGCAGGGCAGGTTCCCATGGAGACAAAACTTGGGCAAGTGGTTGCAGAGGAAGCAGCACAGCCCCAAATCCTTTGGAAGTGCCCAGCGCTGTCATCCCTGGAGGACACCAGTTCCTGTGGGCCATGTTTTCTGGCTGTGTTGCAATCTGGAAGAGTGCAGCACCTCCCATATCAGTGGGGTTGTATTAATCTCAGTTTGTGGTTGCCAGTGTTTTCAAGAATCCTACAAAACATCCCAGCAGCAATAGGATTTAAAAGCAGTTTAATGACTTCCCGCTGGCTGGGAATGTCCAGACTCCTGCCGACTCCTTGGGCTGGGGATGCCCAAAAATGGATTTGCAAATGCATCCACTGTTTCTTTTCCCTCTTCTCCCCACATAGAAATAACTTCTGCTCACCCTTGCAGATGCTTTGGGATCCTGTAAACGAAGGAAGGGAGGCTTGGGAAGCAGGGAAATGGCCAGAAATGTGATGGTGCTCCTGAGAGGAGTGAGATGGCCATTTGAGTTCCAGCAGCACCAACTGGAACTGCTCCTGCTTCTCCCGTGGCAGAGCTGTGTGGGGTGATGAGGGTTTCCCCTGCCCCAGGAGCAGAGGAAGTGAGGAGAACAAAAAATGAGTTATTCCAGGAAGAAATATAGATTAAGGAGCCAGATCTCCTCTTCCTAAGTCTCATTAAAACACAACTTCTATCTTCCCAACACTGATCTCACTCCAAGCATTTTCCTGGGATCCTAAGGGGCTTCTCCAAAATGCTCCCAGGAATTTCCAGGTGGAAGTGCTGGGGTTCAGTGAATTATCCCTGCCCTTTCCCATGCCTAGGTGTCCAGCATCTCTCCTGGCTTGACCTGCTGGTGAAGCCCTGGGAATGCAGGGGTAGGTTCAGACTCTCAACTCACAAATTGTCCCTGATCCTCTGGGACACCTCGGTTCCAAAGGTGTCCCTGAAGGACAAGGTGAGCACAAAGTGCTGGTTAAAAAACCCTGGTTGAAATTCTAAAACTCAGTTTTCAAATCTCCTTTTAGGATCTCTGGCACATCATTATCAAGGTTTGAAGAGTTTTTCTCTGCCCCTTGTGCTTCCTGCAACCTGCATGGAAATAAATTGAGTAAGATGTTACTGTCCCAAAGTGTCAGGAATGGGGGTCATCCTTCCACCCCCAACTTCACCCTACATGATCCAGCAGTCCCCTCAGAGCAGTCCTATTTGACACAAAGAAAAATCAATGGATTTCCTATACATTTTTTAGTCACTCTGTTTGTACACTCTCAATAAAAAAGATCAAGGAGGGAAAATAACGCCCAACCCAAACCAAATACAGCCCTTCAAGCTTTGCTTTCTCCCACACTCGTTAAGTGCTAAACCAACATCTGGATGCTCTATAAATGTGTTATTTAAGGAGAGAGAGTTCCCCAGAAGTGTTTATTTGCAGTGTCCTCGTCCCTGTGGCAGAGGGGCTTTGTGACGTGGGGCTCAGTGGCAGCTCCTTGCATTGAAGTGACTCTTTTGTAGTCTTGGTGTCTGTGCCACTGCTAGGGCCAGCAATTACCACATTAAAAATACTCGTCAGCCTCATTAAGGCTCTCTGTCTTGCAACATCCAACAGGGAGCTCGCTTGGAGCCTGATTTAAAGGCAGAATTGCCTTGTTCAGACAAGGATGGAGTCTGTGGGATCACCAACACAGTTATCCCTCTCACTTTCCCTTTGGTGGCCAGGATGGATTTGCTCCACAAGAAGGGAGGGATGTCTGCGATATCTTTGACTCTGCTGCTGGCACAGCTGAGGTGACAGGGGGTGAAATGCTGTGGTTGCTCCAGGAGTGGCCAGCACGCTGCAGGGTTGAGCTTTGGGCTGCTTTGTCACAACATGGTGGCACCTCTTTGAGGACCATCACGTCTCACCACCATCGCTGCACCAGTGTGGGATGAGGAGATGCTGGGCACGGCCATGCAGGAGGGATGTGAGTTTAGGGCCACCAAAAAGAACTGTAAAAACCCTGGAGTAACTCTGGTTGGTGCCTGGGATCTGCCAGACCCATCTGTGTAAATGTCCATTCCCATGGCAGCCATGAAAACCCCAGAAGGATCCCCAAACTGAAGGCTGAATGATGGGATCCATGGAGACATTTGTAGAAGCCTGGGCAGTAAGGAGTTAATCCTAGAATCCCAGAATGGTTTGGCTTGGAATGGACCTTAAAGCCCATCCAGTGACACCCCTGCCATGGGCAGGGACACCTTCCACTAGCCCAGGCTGCTCCAAGCCTCAGAGTCCAACCTGGCCTTGGACACTGCCAGGGATCCAGGGGCAGCCACAGCTGCTCTGGGCGTCCACCTTGAAGGCCCCCAACCGATCTCCAGAAAAATCCAGAAGAATGGGCTGCATGTGTTTATTTATTTACAGGAAGAGCAGGAAACCCAATTCCAGTGTGGGGAAAACACCTGTAAGAAGGTGGGGGGTGGCACCCCAGGACCCTGAAAAGCAACCAGAGGTGATCTCCTTTCCTGTCTGGTATCTGCTTTTTGCTCTTCCCGCTTTATTTTCACTCTTTTGTCCTAGTTATTTTCAGAAAATATAGACAAAAATGACACCAATTTCCATGCTGAGCATGCAATCTGTCCAAAAAAACTTTGTGACATCTCTTTCTGCACCCTCTTGGCTTTTGCTGTGCTTTTTCAATCACGGGCACCTACAAATCTTCCCTGTGGGAGTGAGACCCCACAGCCATTAGATAAGTTGTAATCTAACAGCTTCCCTTCCATGTTCTGCTCTCCTTCATCACCACTTGGAGGAGGGAAAAGCAAATCTGGGAAATGGAAATTTGGAAAAATTTGAGGCTCATAAGGGAGTTCATTAGAGAGAAAGCAATAGCAATTTGGAAGGCAAGAATTCTCCTGGGCATTCTATAAAACACACCACCAAGCTCAAGGAAACAGTAAGAAAATATTCCACTTCTCCTGGAATGCTGGACCAACGTTGTCCTTTAGGGAACACCAGGACAGACTGCTGGAAGGACAGAAAATTATTTACATGGGTCAAACCTAACCCAATCCCATGGCTGGGAACACAGCTCCAGCTTGGATTTTACATGGAACTGGAAATACATGGCTATATTTTCTAATAGGGACTTTCAAACTAATTGAAACCACAACAGCTTCGTTATGCTGGAGCTGGGTGTCAGAGGAAAATCTGGATGGAAACACTGCTGAGGGTGTGCAGGAGGTGCTGCTGTTCCTGGTTGGTGATATTTTGTTGAAAACCGCACAGGGGAAGGAAGCAAAGCAATGGCCAAACTGCTAAATTATAGAAGAGTTTGAAAATACTCATTCATTGAGGACAAGAGTTGGAAAGAAGAGTTGAAAGCAACAGGTTTTTCTGGCTTTTCATGTAAGGGTGCCACTTGTACAATAAACGCAATTTGTCCTGCAAATAACAATTATGATAAAAAATAATCCTCTTGAATTAGTCCTAGGCCACAGGAAGAAGTTGCACAGTGTCATGACCTCATGCTTTTAATTCTCTCCTGCCTATACCATCTCCCAGCTGGTGAGAAATTAGGAAAGGTATTAATTTTGTGTGATTGAATTTTATTTTGTTGTTTACCTTTTATTTCCCCCCCAACATATGGGAAAGAACAGAATTCTGCAATACCACTCTCACGTATTACAAGAAGTCTGGCTACAGCCATTTGTGCTGCAGGAAGGGATTTCTGTGCTCTTCTCCCATGGGATTGAGAATTGGGATTGTTCAGTCTGGACAAGAGAAGCTTTGGGATGACCGCATCATGGTCTTCCAGGGCCTGAAAGAGCTGCAAGAGACTTTTTTCCAAGGGATGGGGGGACAGAACACAGGGAATGTGTGGCATGCCTCCCACTGAGGCCCTGGCACAGGGTGCCCAGAGAAGCTGGGGCTTCCCCTGGATTCCTGGCAGTGTCCAAGGCCAGGCTGGATTTTGGGGCTTGGAGCAGCCTGGGATAGTGGGAGGTGTCCCTGCCCATGGTGGGGTGGCACTGGATGGGCTTTAAGGTCCCTCCAAATCCACACCATTCCATGACCCCATAATAATCCTGACTGCCCCTGTCATTCCCCTTTCCAGCAGCTCTTGGCTCATCTGCAGAGCCAGCACTGACAGTAATGAAATTCCAGGGAATGTGAGCTTAGGTGAGGAGATGGTGAGGTTTGAGCACAGCTGCAAAGTAGGAATTTAATTGAATAATTAAATTAATTAATTTGGGAGCCACAGTGGTGTCACATCTCCCTGTGTGTCCCTCACAATGTGGTGTAGCTTCTCCCAAACTGGATCCTGAGTAGCAGCTTTCCTTCTCTTCTCAGGAGCTGCTCCAAGGCCTGCTCCTGATTATCCCCTGAAGGAAGAGCACAGGTTCCTGGAGCAGCTCGAGCCAATGCCAGTAGTCAGCCTAGCAAGACAAAGTGTCTGAGAGAGGAAAACGAGCTGTGGGTTAATTATTTTCTGCTCCCATCCCTGGGCTGGGGGTTTGGCAGGCAGGACACGAGGGAAGGGAGATGCTCCCTGGAGAGGATCCGCGTCCCCAGGGATCAGGGATGATAAATGGCTTGCAGAGCTGGCTGGGAAAGCAGCGGCGCCTCAGGAAAGCTGTGAATCATCCCCCTGTCTCACGCTGCTTCCACTGGAGTGGCTTCCCCTCTGGAAAAACATGGCAATTCCTTTGATTTGAGGCGCTGCAAAGAAATATGTCAGTCCTGGCAATTCCTGGGACAGGATGGAAGTGGGGATGTGTCCCCAACCCTGCCGGGGTGGCTGCTTCTTGCAGAGGGGCAGGCTAGGATCATCTCTGCTATTGAATTCCAGGGGAAAAATGGTCTCATTCTGCTGCCTCCCAGATCCTGATATCACTGATCTTTTTCTGAGCGGGAATGGAAAAAAACAGTCAGGCTGGACAGGGCTTGGAGTAACCTGGGGTAGCAGAAGGTGTCCCATGGCAGGGGCGGCACTGGATGAGCTTTAATGTCCCTTCCACCCCAAACCATTCTGGGATTCTAGGATTCTGTCACATTTCTCTCGATTATTGCTTGATCCTGAATATGATTGCTGCCAGTGCTGTGACCAGGGACAGGCTTTAGAGTTATTCCAGTTGTCTCCAGGGCTTGTGGTGGCAAAATCCTTGAAGGAAAACCCGTAAGGGTAACTGAGGCAGGCCTGACTGTACCAGGGGAGCCTGATGTGCTTTGAATCTTCAGAGGAATCATGGAATCACAGGATCCCAGAATGGGTTTGGGTTGAAAAGGATCTTAAAGCTCATCCAGTGCCACCACTGCCATGGGCAGGGAAACCTTCCACTATTCCAGGGCCTTGAGCACTTCCAGGAATCCAGGGACAGCCACTATCAGTGGATGCACTAAGTAAAAAAGATATCCCTAATGGCTTATACATATTTCCCCCCCAATTTTCTTTGTAGGATGCAACTTCCAGGTACCTGAGCTCCATTTGATTTGGTTGGAAAGTCTGAAGGACTAAACAGAATAGTGGATGTACTCCATTTGCTCAGTTAATTATGGAAATCAAAACACAGATCACTTGGAGTTTCACTTAAATTCTGGCAAACAAGAGGGAGGGAATGTGAGGAATAAACCTGGAGAGAGGATGGAGTGAAAAACATGCCCTTGAGAAGGTGTGGGGGAACTATATATACAGAGGTCACTAAATAGAGCTCCTGTTTGGGCTCTGTCAGAGGTGTACTGAGCTCCCCAGGGCAGCAAAATATGTTTATTTTGTGTAACCCCTTGGACAAAAACAATATGATCTGAAATGGTGGCGAAATGCACTTTTGTGCCTTAAATTAGCAGGCAAACTCTGTGAACCCAAACCAGGCTTTGCCAAAGTCACAAAACCTCAAATACCTCAGACCTGAGCTGCAGGACCACTGAAGGGGCTCTTCGGGAGGGCAGAGTATTACAAAGGTGAATTTTCATTGAATATATCAGAGGGAGAGAATCAGTGGAAATTTTTGGTGCTCTCCATTAACATGAAGTCTCAAAAAGAGTCCAGTAGAGCACTGGGTTGTTGGCAGACTTTTGGCTGAGCTTGCTGGCTCTGGAAGTGTAAAAAACCTAGAAGCCCCTTAGGAGCAGAGTTTAGGTTTAGACCTATAAACATCTAGCTCAGGCTTAAGCAAATCCCAGCCTTGGTAGGACACTTGTAAAACCCACCAAATCCTGCACTAAACTGAAAGAAAACTGCAGACACTGCAAATCATTATAACTGTAAAGATATAATAGTTGTAACTATTAGATGCAACTGCAAGTAGTTGTAACTATGAAGCTTCTCCCTCTCATATTTGGTGAGGGTCCAGTCATGCTTCATGCAAGAGAGAGTAAATCCCAATTTCCTCTCCCTCCCAGCACTTTTTCCTTCTTGCTTTCCCATGGCATAGTGAAATACTTTTTGATATTCTGTGAATTCATTGGTGGAAGATAATCCAGATTTTATTTCTCCCTTCATTTCCCTGGAGGAAGATCCAAAAGGACTGGAAAAATTTGCTTATCCCAGAATGATTCCCCTGCACTTTTACATGGCTGAAGGAGCTGAATTTGATGATTTGGAATGAATGACAGGCTGGATTTGGGTTGACTGAAAACAAATTGATGGGAATGGGAATTCTTTAGCCATTTCCTAGAAGTATTCCTGAAGTTCTGACTCTTCCATGGACACAGAACTGGAGGAGAGGGGAGGGAGGCACAAAACACTCTAGAGAAAGGCACAAAAAATCTGACCTGACTTCAGCAGGAAGAAACCTAGACACCGATTTTGTTGCTTCAGTAGAAATTGAAGTGTGTCCTATAATCCAAGGCTCCTCTCCTGAAGCCATAATTACCTAAATCATGGTTCATTAATACCTGATAGCAGCACAATTACAGCCTGAGACTTCAGCCTGCATTCTTAGCAGGACCTTTAGCATTGCAGGCTGAGAATGATTCAGGTGAAAGCTCTTTTTCCATGACCTGTCATAAACAAGGGAGCCTCACAATCCATCCCCCAGCCTGGATTTCCACAGACTGCCAGGATCGAGCCCCTTAATTCCTATTGATGCTGAGGGATTTTTGTGGAAGTCTAATCAAAGGATTGCTGCTTCTAATAAGCTTTAGAAAAGCAGCAAGAAACAAAAACAACCCTGCCTAAGTGGATTTCTCCTACTCTTCATGTTTGCCCCAGCCTTGGATTATTAATTGCTGTGACTGTGATGTGCTTTGATTTATTTAAATCAAAGCAGACTTCTTTGGCTCTCAGTTTAACTTTAAATAGACATTGATACAAGACTTAGTGATATAAAGAGCAGCTGGTTTTGATAAATGACATCCGGAGATGAGGGGACTACTCAACACAGAAATTCCCAAATCTCTGCAGGTTACTGTGCATCATAGCACACACATTTATTCTACCAACAACACCCAGAGCAAAACAGAAAAATGCAGGAAAATTTTAATGCTAGTACCTGGACATTGTCAGGAAGTCCCTTGTAAAGGTTTATTAAACCTGGGAGATTGAGTCTCACACCTATGAAGCTGCCAGATACTGCTATGACTCTGAAAAAATGAATAATTAATTAGGCAATTATGGATATTATGTGTTGATTCTTCATCCTGAATTTGCTATTGTTAAATGCAAATCCCAAAGCCACAACACTGTGCTTTATTTTAACCTTAAGCTGCACTAGGGGAGGCTCAGATTGGACACCAGGAGGAACTTCTCCATGGAGGGGCTGGGGCTGAACTGTGAGAGACAGTGGGAGGCAGATGAGCCAGGACAGGGTTGTTTGAAGGCAGGACTAGGGTTGAGATTTTTGGTGCTGCCTTAATCCACTTGTCTCTTTTGCTGGTGATACTAGAGGAGAAGCTAGGCTAAATGTGGTCTCCTGGCTGTACATCCAAAAATACAGAATCATTAAGCTTGGGAAAGGCCTCCAAGATGATTGAGTCCAACCACTAATCCATGTCCACAAGCACCCCATTTTCACGTTTTTCTACCTTTTCCAGGGATGGGGATTCCACAAG
>VRYO01001366.1:23087864-23120756 GCA_009812075.1 Sialia sialis
TGAAATTACTGTATGCTGAATATACCTAATTTTCCTCTCAACTCCATCTGTTGTTCCTTATTTCAAGCTACAGGCTTCCCAGGGAATGATGACAGCTCCAGAGCTGCCAGAGCTCCAGCAGTGCTTGGAGAACACTCTCAGGGACAGGGTGGAATTGTTGGGGTGTCTGGGCAGGGCCAGGACTTGAAATTGAAGAACCTCAGGGGGCCTCTTTCAGCTCAGAACATTCCATGATTCCAGGTTTAGAGGAAAATCATCCGACAGCCCAGTGAGTGTTTCTGTGATACGGGCTTGAGAAACTTCAGAAGGTGGTGGTAAAAAAGCAGAATGTGGCACCATGATAATGTAATCCCAGAATCCCTGAGGCTGGAAAAGCCCTCCCAGCACATGGAACCCAAGCTGTGCCCAATGCCCACCCTGTCCCCAGCCCAGAGCACTGAGTCCACCTCCAGCACTTCCGTGGACACCTCCAGGGATGGGGACTCCAAACCTCCCTGGGCAGCCCCTGCCAAGGCCTGAGCACCCTTTCCATGGAGAAATTCCTCCTGCTGTCCAGCTTGAGCCTGCCCTGGCACAGCTTGAGGCCATTTCCCCTTGTCCTGTCCCCTCCTGTCAGGGAGTTGTGCAGAGCCAGAAGGTTCCCCCTGAGCCTCCTTTACTCCAGGCTGAGCCCCTTTCCCAGCTCCCTCAGCCACTGCTGAGTCTCCAGCCCCTTCCCCAGCTCCATTCCCTTCCCTGGAAATGCTCCAGCCCCTCCAGGGCTCTCTGGCCAGGAAGGTCAGCCCTCAAGGTCCCTCAGCAGGGCCAGCCCAGAGAGTTGGGCGCTTTTTTTTTTTCCCTGGCCAAGCCAGGATGCTGCACTGGGTATCCATGGTGCTCCCTGCAGCTCAGGCAACCACAGCTCCCTGGAGTAAAGGATCAGTTTCTATCACATGTTGGGTTCCAGCTGGGAGCCCCAACTTCCCAGGAATTCTGAGATCATGGACTGGCCACAAGGCAGAGATCTGAGAGTTCTCAGAGGAGCTGACTCGTGCCCAAGGGGCTCCACCACACAATGAGTTATCAAAAGGAGAAAGGCTCTGTGCTCTCTTTATTGACAGACTCTGTTTGTTTCAGGAAACCACAGAAAGTGGAAATCAAATCCAAGCTGCTAAAGCAGGCATAGAGAGGCTGGAAAAATTCAGGTGGACTCATGATCAAGGGACAGATCTGACCATTGAGGTCATGGCATTGTACTGAGTGGTAAAAGCTAATGGAAGGAAGGAGAAAGGAGGTGGGACTCATCTGTGGTTATGGAATTTGGCTTTCTGAGCAACCACTGCCTGTGTTGAGGATGTGCAAGTGCCTGAAAAGCCAACTGTGGATGGAAATGGGAATGAATTCCACCTCCTGCTCTGCCCGCATGCACAGCTGGTGCTTGTCTGATTAAATTGTCATTATCCAAACGCATGGATCTTTCTCCCTTCCATTCTCCTCCCCATATCTTGGGAATGAGTGAGGGAGAGGGTGGTGGTTGGTCACTGCCCAGGGACAATGCCAGCCTGACCTCTGATGGCCTGTGCCACACTTCTGTCCCCACAGAGGAGCTTGATGTCCCCAGGACTGTCCCCAGCCACTGCTGGCTCTACTGCAGTGTGTCCCTGGGCTGAGTCTGAGGTTGGAGTAGGGATAGGGAAGCTCCAGGCACCAGTGAGGCCAGGAAAAAAATTCCAGCTGCTCCTGTTACCCTAATCACTCTGTCCATCACATGGAGTTGCACGTTGTGCCTTGGCCATAAGTTTTTAGAGTAAGCCATCCGTGTTCATCCAACCTGTGCAATTCCCAGCAGTGCTCGGCACTGCCCAGAAGTGTCCCATGGGTAAACACAACCACAGCAGCTGTATTTCCACAGGGAAAACCCCTATGGGAAAAAAGAGGCTGAGGCAAGTGGATCTTAACCGAGCGTGAATTTTGATTGTACCTTTTATTTGATCTTTATTTCTTTTAAGCATAACACCTTTTGTTTTCCTTGCTTTCAGGCTCTGATCTGTCCCTCTGAGCAGGTGTCAAGCAGGTGCTGTTCAACCTCACAGCAGGTTTGCAGTTCTGACACCCTACAGCTCCATCCTAATACTGGATATGGAGCCTACAGAAATCCTGACAGTTCCCAGGCAAGGAAGCTCAGGGAAAAGGTGGGGATGAGCACCTATGTCTGTGTTGATTAGCCCAGGGCGTTGTGTATTATCAGCCAGGCAAGTGTCTGACAATTCCTGTAGCTCTTTTTGAGAGGGTCTGAAAGCCTCTGGGATGGGAGATGGAGCTGTGTCAGGGACTACAGGGATGGGTGTATCCTTCATTCCTAGAAATGCTCTGTAAGTGCAGCATCTGCACAGGCACCCTAAAAGTGATGGTCACCTCTTCTGTTGTGACAAATGCAGCATGAGGCTCTGGTTTGGCTGTACATTTCTTAAATGATGGTAAGAATACGGTTTTATTGCCATATGGCAGCATCCAACTGGAGCAACACTCAGGATCCAGCAGGAATCAGGTGAATTCTGTTGGTTCATGGCTCCCTCTGACTGAAATTTAGGGTTGGGGAGGTTTCTGGGGCTCTCAGGCAGCTACTAATGAAATATCCACTGGGAAAGTGGACAGGGATGGAATGAGGAGAGGAAATGAGCCCAGTTCCACCCAGGAGAAGGGGAGTGGCTCCTTCAGGTGAGGAATGTTGGGATCACTGTGTAATCCCCGAGGGTGGCTGGGACTAAGGTCAGGGGAGGAGATGGGACTTTGCAAGAGCCAGGTGAATTTGCTGGATATTCCATTAGGAGCTGGGTAAAGGCTCTGCCATGGGATGCCTTCATCCTGCATGGATTAAGGGACTTCCTCTGACTCAGCATCCCAAAGAGTGACTTCTTCTAACTCAGAAGAGAATAAAAGATTGTATCCTGAAACAGAAGCTCTTGGGCTGATGGTTTGCACTGGAGAGTGACTGGGTAAAATGGAGAGGGAGGAGGCTCAGTGTGAAGAAACATTAGCAATGTGTTCAAGCAGAGCAGCACCAGTAGGTCCAAGAAGGGGCAGATACATTTGGGATCAAGTAATCTCCCTGGATCCCAGGCACGGACTTCAAACATGGCCAGGCTTCTGTTCTGGCCATAAAGAGGATCCCCAGTGGCAGCACCCTGGATGTGAGCACAGCATTTTCTCCTGTCTCAAAGAGCATCACTCCTTAAGGCTCCCTCAGCCTCAGGAATCAGGGATGATTTTTAGTAATCAAAAATTGATTAATTTGTCTTTTTCTGATCACAGAAAAGATTAACCAGATAATGCTCATAAAAAAAAAAAAAAAAAGAAAAAAAAAAAAAGAAAAAAGAGGAGTTTCCTTGTGCTTGGAGAAAGGTATCCTCCTTAAATCCTCTAATTCTTTGTATCTTATTCATGGTGTGTGCACAATAACAGAACACAGACATGAGGCATCAGTTTTACATAAAGCAACATTTTAAGGCCCTTATCAGCCATACATAAATATAACCCATTATACAGGTTTTATGTATAAATATACATGTAAAAGGAATGGCAGCTAGAACAGCTATGAATTTGCTTATGAACTCTAATTATTAATGAAGAACTATAATTGCAAATTCTTCTTCTCTGATTTCACCCTTTTGTACCATATTTTTAGTAATACCTCCCCAACTAAATAGAAGAAAAAAAAAATTTTCAGGATTATTGTAACAAGGGTGGACTTCTGGACACCTTTCAGCATCCAAAACCCTTTAAAAGGGAGAAGTTTCCTATAACAGCAGGATCAGTTTCTTAGTGCACATGGCTTTACCCATGTTCAGCCTGGGGCTGCAAGGGTGTCCCAGCTTGCTAAAACCAAGGGAAGTATAATGGGATCCGAGTCAAACTGTCCTGCAGGGCTCTGTAAACTCGTGTTTATACAAACACATAAGCAAGCCCTCACTTTGAGGGTAGAGTTTCTCCAGCTTTGTGGCTTTAGATTTCCACACATACAAACAAAGAGTAAAAAATCAAACACTTGGCACGGGGCTTTTCCTCAGTGGCTCATGAGCAGTGCTTCATGCTGCTTAATCAACAAAAACCAATTAACTCTTCAAAGGCAAGCACAGACTGATTCCTGCTGCCATTTGCATCAAAAGCAACATTTCTCTTTCTCCCAGCTTCCATGGAAGCCACGATGGTTCCTCAGTCTTTAAATCACACCGAGGAAGAAAGAGTTCAGAGAATGATTTCATGGAATGATTTCATGGAATCATCTTATAGA
The DNA here is from genome assembly GCA_009812075.1 of Sialia sialis. NCBI lineage: Eukaryota > Metazoa > Chordata > Aves > Passeriformes > Turdidae > Sialia > Sialia sialis. The sequence continues at coordinate 23,092,135 of VRYO01001366.1, forward strand.
GTCATTTCAAAGAATGATGTTACAGAATGATTTCATGGAATAATTTCATAGAATCATTTCATCAAATCATTTCATGGAATCATTTAATAGAATCATTTAACAGAATGATTCCATAGAATCATTAAGATTGAAAAAGATCTTCAAGATCACCAACTCCAACCATCAGCTCAGCACCGCCACCGTATTTCTTTTGTCTGTTCTGGTGCTGATGTTGATGACAGTGGAATCAACCAGAGAGCAGCAGCCAAAAGGTTCTCCAAAACGGATTAAAGAGTTGCCAGGTGTTGGGGACAGGACATCCTAGACCTGGTGACCAGCCAGAGATGTCTCACTGGGTCAAATGTAGAGTTGGGAAGGAGGAAACGCCCTGGGTTTGTCTCTCAGCCCCTCCACCAACAACAGCACCTCCCTCACTACCTCACTGAAATATTTGTCACTGTACAAGATTCTTGCAATATTAATGAGGCCAAAATCCCAGGACAGGCCCTCTCATGGGGTAAGAATCTTGTCTACGAGGAGGGTTGGGTTTCCCCCCCAAAGTTGCTGTTCTACTCCACCACTGTTAGGATGGCAGACACAGCACTCAGGACAAGAGATTTTCTGTGAGTGCCATCTGAGATTCTGCACACGGAAATGAATGTTGGATCCATGGAATAGCCTGATTTTCTTAGGGCTATTCTTCATGCTTGCTTTCCTTGTAGCCTGCAGGGCAGACGGAGCAAGCCATCCAAAAACAGGGATGAGAGGAAAGGAAGACAAGGAGCATTTACTGCTCTGAGCCTTCTCCAAGGAAATTCAGTGTGGGCTTTCCTGGATCAAAGTTGTTCCCTCACAATCCATTGTAATTTATGTGTGCTGGAGCCATAGAATAATGCTGAGCTCATGTGGTTTGGTACGTAAGTAAACATGTTTGTGGAGTTCCTAATGCATGACAGAAAGGCTGGATGGAAGTTTTCCTGGACTAGGAGGAGAAAGGAAAACAGCCATGTGTAAGGAGCAATGTGTCACGCTGTGGAATGCAGGAGAAAGGCTGGGAATCAGGGTTTTAGTCTTGAATCAGGAGCTATTCTTGTGATTATGGAGCTGAGGACCAAGCATCCTGGCTGGGGCTCATTCCATTATTCCCAAGCTCATCCCATTATAACTGGGCTCTGGAGCCGCTTCTTTGAAATTCTTATCTTCTTTGTTAAAGTCATATTCTGTCTTATAGCTGTGAGATGCACACACCCCAAATGATTCCCAAATGAGAGAAAAATACAGCAAAAAGTTTGCCTTAGCTGAAAGAATAAAGTGAAAATAGTGATCTGTCCTGTTGTGAGGAAGATGCAAATTAAATATTAGGACTTATTTTTCTGTCTAGTGGAGTCTCATTTATTAAATTGGACTGTGCAGCTGGATAATATATCCTTAAAATAAAATAAGTTGCTTTTAATTTTTAAAGATACATTTATAAGGGGTTTTTTTGAGTCGTGTTTGGGTAGGGGAATTTATTTAGTATCAAGGTAACACCAACACAAATCCTAAGCCCTTGCGGAATGAGCAGGGGAACCATAACAATGGTTTTGTTTGAAGTATTTTTAATGTATGTTCTGAAGGATCCTGTCTCATAAAGCATCCTGAGAAATGGACCTTCCCCAGCATTTCCTACCCCAGCACATGGATTTGATCTCCAAAGTCAACCACAAGAAGCAAACCACGTGTTAACAGCGTGGGAACTCCAGGGAGAGGGACCTTTCTGGCTGTCTTTGGAACACGAGGAGATTTCAGGATAATTTTGTCCCACTGACATCTCTTTCATCAGGGAGACAGATCCCAGAGCTTTTTGGGGATAACAAAAGCAACTGGAAGCAGGAAAATGTGTGTATGTGAACTGGGATGAGCTGGCAAGCTTTGCAGATATTTCACAGGTTGTAAGATGGAGTAGTTGGAGACTGAAATGCTGGTGAATCCCACAGATTTCCAAGGAGAAATCCGAACTTCCACGGAGTTAGGACAAAGACTGGATTACATTTAGGATCCACACATCCAGATGCAGACAGCACCCAAAGCACTTGCTCTGGAGCAATGCTGTGATCCTGCCAGCATCCACCCATGCCAGACCTACTCAAGTGAGACCTTCCTGCAGGAACGAGGATTCCTGACTAGGAAAATAAATTCCCAGGTGGGCAGGAGGGGACAGAGTGCTCTGGGACAGCTTGGATGGTACAGAGAAGAGGAATGGGGGCTGGAATCTGCTGTGCATACCAGACATGAGACACAACCACGAGCATGTCGGTAGCAGCAAGGTTAAAACAAGTCAAGGAGGTGATTTGCTACATCCCATCCCAAAAATCTCCCGGCTGGAAGAGGATGCTGGAGCTCTGCAGGCATTCAAAAGGATCAGACTCTTTCAAATACAAATCCACCTCGTGGAAAAATAACATTCCACCTCCAAAACACCAGGGTAAAGGGAAGAGCATCTTGGTGAACTCTTACTGTGTGCTTAGTCTGAGTTTATGTACTGATGAGGGCAGGAGAGATGAACTTGGCAGACCTGAAGGACCTGGGTTTAGGCTTGGTTTTATCTTTCCTTCTCAGCATAACTGTGCAAACAAGTCACAGCTCAGATTTTGCAGGTAAGGGTGAAAGAAAAGACAGTTGTTGATGGCCCAGACAGTGTCCTCCCACTGCCATTCCAATACCAGTTGTGACAGGGGGCAACCTGTGACAAGATCAAACCTCACAGTTACACAAGAGGAAAATGGGGCTTCCCAAACACACACACACACACACACACACACACAATATGATCCACTTGCACAACATTTCCCACTGCTGTTGATGGGGCTGAATTCAACAAGTTATCATGGAATCTCCTGAGCTGGCCCACAGGGATCATCCAGTGCAGCCCCTGGCCCTGCACAGACCCCCCAACCCCACCCTGTACATCCCTGGGAGCACTGTCCAAGCACTCCCAGAGCTCTGGCAGCCTCAGGGCCCTGCCCACTCCCTGGGGAGCCTGGGCAGTGCCCAGCACCCCCTTCTCCCAATGTCCACCTGACCCTCCTCTGACACAATCATTCCCTGGGTCCTGTCCCTGTCAAAGGGAGCAGAGATCAGTTCCACTACAAGAAATAAAAGATCTCGGTTTAAGCACATGCTGATGGTTATTAAGGCACTTCAAATTAGAGCTGCTGAACATTGGGCTTTGGCTGCTCCCCTGAGCTGGGACTGCCCTGATATTCAGACATGGAACCAGAGAAAAGAGGAGCAAAACCCAAAATAGATGCACGCACACACAAAAATGCAGAAAGAACGTTTCTTTTTATGTCTGTCTGCTGAGCTTAGTGGGCTTTCTTGGCTAAGTCTGAGCTAAATATTACTGAAAATAGCACAGTGCTATAGCTGTTTCAAAGCTCTGTCTGTATTTGTTCTGTGCACTGGGTGGGCAGGATGCTCCATTTCATAAATCACTTTCAACAAGACAGTAGGCTATAAAAAGGGAGGGTTTTTTTTCCCTTTAGTGTTTTTACTTCTGAGTGTTCTGAAGTGGCACAGGCTGCACACTGGGGAAAGTTCAAAAAATGTGTTGCTTGCTGCTCCACAGATCTTCTCTCCCACATGAGAGACCCAGGGAGACATTGGGCAGACAGCCCTGTGCTCCTAAGTTGACCAGGTCATGCTTAGGCTGGGCTAAAATCTTCAAAAAATGTTAAAGAAGGGCAGATTTAGATAAGATATTGGGAAGGAATTCTTCCCTGTTAGGGTAGTGACACAGGAAAGCTGTGGCTTCCATCCCTGTAAGTGTCCAAGGCTGGGCTGGGTGGGGTTTGGAGTACCATAGGATATCGGAAGGTGTCCTACCCATGGCAGGGGTGGCACTGGGAGGGCTTTAAGGCTGTTCCAAACCAAACCACTGTTTGATTTTTCAGTTTCTTGTCATTCCCAGCCCTGTGAAAACCAGTTCCCAAGGGCACTTCCAGCCTCAGTTGCTACTGTGGTGGAATCATTGCCCAGGAAAGAAAACGAGTGAGTTTTAGGAGGGTCTCCTGGGACATTTTTGGGCATGGTCAGGCAGGGATGTGCTTCAGGAGGAAACTGTGAGGAAGTGGGGAGAAGCAGGTGGGAGAACCTACTTAATCCAGGAATTTTTGCTAAGAAGACCCTTCTTAAAACTTTAGGATTGAGCTTTGCACTCCAAAAGGATCCAGCTGCAGGTTAGGTTGCTCCCGGTGGTGGATTTTAGGAACAACAGGATGGGAGAGAGGCAGAGAGTCAATGCCCTCTGCAAGGAAAAGCTGCTGTCTGGTTGGACTCACGGAATCACAACTTTTCCCACTAATACCACAAAAAATTGGGGATCTGCAACATCAGTATGGAAAATGTGCCCTGGGATTTTGGCACTGGGCAGCTAAAACACCAGACAGGAATAAATGTGTCTGGGGGAGATTTTCTTCTGGGGAAACTCACACTAACAGGGAAGCATAGGAAGGTCACAGCTTATAAAAGTCAGGAACTGCCAAGCCCAGAGAGCTCCCTGGAATCAGCTGCTCCAGAATTGAAAGCCTCAGTAAATTGAACCAGCAATTCCAGCTCCAGCTTTTCCCTGGGCTGCCCTCCCAGCCTTTAGACTCCACAGCTTAGCATTTTCCTAGGCTTGGAAAAGTTTATGGGCTTTCCATCCCTGAAAGTGTCCCAGGCCAAGCTGGAGCAACCTGGGACAGTGGAAGGTGCCCCTGCCCATGGAACTGGATGGGCTTTAAATCCCTTCCAACCAAACCAGTCTGGGATTTTCTCCATTCTCCTTCCTGATACCACCCCAGCATGTCAGAGACCTTGGAGAGAGTTCATGGTGGTGGAGTTCACAGTTCAGGTTTAGATTAGTGCTCCACAAAGGAGTAATTCTTCAACAAACCCAAGTGCATCCAATATCAGCAACTCCAGAGCCTTTCCCAACTCTGTGGCTCAGATTTCACCCCCTTGTGTTAATTGATCCTGACTTAGGAGAGACCATCCAGTGCTGGGAAGGCAGATTAAATCTTTTCATTTTCCATGGCAAATATTAGGATGAATCACTAAACCCAGGCTGTGCTCTCTGAGCCTGCAGCATCCCATGCTCAGCATTCCCTTGCTGCTTTTAGCTCCCTGCATTTGTTGTGGGACCTCCGTGGATTTGCTGAGTGCTGAAGTTTGTTTTTAAATTCCCTTCCAATCACGGAAACCACACAATAAGTGGAGGCATTGTAGTGTGATTTGCAGAAAATGAGCTATCTGGAAACAAATTCTGGTGGTTCTACATTGGCTCAGCTTGTGGTGTGTGGCTTTGATCAGAAATAAAATAAAATCTTGGAAAATTAAAGTCAGAAAAATTGCTCCAAACCAAGAGTCTGAAGTGTAAAAGTGTTGATTGAAGCTGAATGAGAAATAGCAGAAATCCTCTCTGGCTTTGCACAGTGGTGTAAACAGTTCAAGGGCAATGTAGCTATTGTTAGTTATTTAATGCCGTAATTAGAGATATATCTGTACATTTATTTAGATAAATAGATAGATAAATTTCACATTTAAAACAAGGAAATCTTTGCATGTCACACAACATCATTTCACCTCTTCTCTCTCTTAGACATGGATTCCAGACCCCCAAAGATAGATATTTTCCACAGCCAGTGTCTGTTATAACCTTGGTGAGTGGGATGTACAACCTCTTTTCCACCACCTCCCCAACACACTGGAATTACGGATTTACAGGCAGAATTTCCCCACATCCGTACATTCAGATATTCACTGCACTGCCAAGGCTGGACCGTGATGTGGAGATGTCCTGACTGGAGCACCTCCCCAGTGGAGCCAGGCTGGGAGAGCTGGGCATGTTCAGCCTGGAGAAGAAAAGGTTGTTTGGGGACCTCACAGCTCCTTCCAGGGTTTGAAGGGGCTGCGGGGGAGCTGCAGAAAGACCCTGCAATAGGAACTGGAGTGAATTCAAATGGAAAGAGGAGAAATTAAGGCTGGGTATTGGGAAGGAAAACACCTGAGAGAGTGGGGAGACCCTGGCACAGGGTGCCCAGAGAAGCTGTGGCTGCCCCTGGATCCCTGGCAGTGTCCAAGGCGAGGCTGGACTTTGAGACTTGGAGCAGCCTGGGATAGTGGAAGCTGTCCCTGCCCATTGCAGGGGAGTGGAACTGGATAAACTTTTAGGCACTTCCCACAAAAACCAGTCTGGGATTCCATGAAAACCAGTACCAGTGTTGATGCCTTGCAAGGCACGTTGATCTGAGATGCTCTTCCTCAAAACTTCTCCAACAGGAGTTTTTGCTGCTCAAATTACCTGCATTCCAAAAATGAAAAACAAAACAAAACAAAACAAAACAAAAAACACGGAACACCAGAGATCTGAAAATCCTCTCCCATCCTGGCTCACCAGCAGCAATAGCACCTGTAAAACTTAAAATTTTAGTTAAGAAAGCCTCTAAAACTTTTGATAATTAGGTCAGGGCATCCTAGGAGGGGAACAAGCTGCCAGGACTTTGTCCAGACCCTTGCTGGAGACAAGGATTGTGCCTGGAAGATTGCAAATGGATCCAAACCAAGAAACTTGGGGACTGGAAACTGGAAATTAGTGTTGGATAGAACTTGGGTGAGAGATGAAGGATGAAAGCACCAGGAGAGAGCAGCTCTGCACAAGTGTGCACATGTTTCACCCAGGGAATGGGGCTGGAGGATAAAACCCCTCCTGGCAGGGCAGGGCAGAAGATTTCAGCTTCTCCCCACATCTTCTGCCCAGGAAAGCCAGAAGGATGTTGCTGCCTTTTTTATGAGTAACTCTGAAATGAAGCAATTTGAGAAGTTTCAGGAATATGACTTTGAGAAAAACATCTCCTCTCCCAGGTAGACTCCAAAGGAGTCCGGCTTGGAAGAGTGGGAATACACAGAATACACAGAAAAAAGAGATGTAATGTGCTGCTTTTTTAGGCCAGGTTGATCAGACCAGGCAGAGAAAGGTCTGGCCAGAGGGACCTGGTCACCTTTAAATCTCTCTTTTAGAGCCAACTTTTACCTTCAAATTTTAAAAACTCTTTCTATATTTGATGTGATTTTCCCATTGAAAATGAGACTCGAAAAGATAAGACAAAGTTCCTCCTAAATCACCCATCACATAATCCCTCTGGAAATGCATGATTGCTCCAGAAATCTTCACCTTTCATGGCCAGTGCCCCTTTTCCTTGTTTTAGGGCCAGCCAAGGCAGCAGCTCGGGATGCTTAGCATGGTACTCCATCTCAGGAAGATCCCAGAAAAAAAATCTATTTTAATTCCAATCCCATTTACATTACTGAGTAGCTGATATTTGGTAGTTACAACTCAGTAATTAGTCACTACTCAGAGCAGCTGTGGCTGCCCCTGGATCCCTGGAAGTGCCCAAGGCCAGGTAGGATGGGGCTTGGAGCTGCCTGGGATAGTGAAAGGTGTCCCTGCCCATGGCTGGATGAGCTTAAATGTCCCTTCCCACCCAAACTATTCTGGGATTCTGGGATTTAATGACATTTTTCTTAAGATCTCAGAAGGATTTGGTTCCAAATTTCCACTAGAAATTTTTAGAAGCTTTCGTTTTGAAAAGTTTTGGTGGAAGTTTATTTCCAGCACAGACATCCTGTGTAAATATGAGCATTGAATTAAAATCCTCTTGTTTGGAAGGTGAGGGTGATCAGGGGTGTCAAGTTTTTAGGGAGACAAGGATTATTTGATGTATCACAGAGTCATGGAATGATCTGGGCTGGAAAGGACCTAAAGGATCTCTCATTCCATGGGCTGGGATACCACTCACTCCACCAAATGATCATCCTAACAGGTGTTTATTCCCTTTTCCCCCATTTTTCCTGCACTGGATTACCAACAAACCTTAAAATATTTCACAGCTTGGCTTGGCCCTGCTCTGTATTTGTATTTTAAGCAGGACTAAGTGTTTGTTAAGGTGAGGAGATAATAACTTTGCCTCCTGCTGGCATTTTCTTCCAATCCAAAACACCCATGGAAAGAGCTTAGGAAAGAGTTAAAGCAAATTTAAAGCTGCTGGTGCTGTTGGAAGCTGCCCTGTGCTGGAGCAGCTGATGGGAGGAGGGTGGGAGAGCCCAGGAAGGTGAAGGTGATGGAGAGATGGGAGAACTGTGAGACAATACATCCTCGGAAGCGCTTCCTGGTGATCCTGGCTGCAGGGTATAATCAGGCATCTGCTGCTCGTTTGCTGGGTGTTTTTTTAACTCCCATCCCAATCCCCTGAGCCTCCCCTCCTGCTTTGCCTTTTTTTGCTGGTGAACGCTGTCTGTTTGTGTAAGGGGTGTCAGGGGCCTGAAATTGTGATCCCAACCAGCAATTTGGGTGTGTGGGTGAAAATGAACCATTGTAGTTGGTTATTTTATGGGCCCAAAATATGGCTGTTAAAAACCCCAACATTCTCCATCTGAGCTTTCTGCATCCAGCCCATAAAATGTCTGGGACGCAGAGACGGGATCCAAGGCGACTTCCTGCCATGAAATTGTGCTTCACTAATGATCACTGCAGCCTGTTTGCTAAACTTGGAGCCCTCTTGTTTTCCCCAAGGGAGATTATGTTGTTTGTCTTGGGGAAAAATAAAAATAAAGTGTTTGTGTGCTGCAGTTGTTAAGTTTACAGCACTTCAAAAATTCACCTGACATAGGACTGAGCAGCCAGGTCAGCCTGGGTACAGAAAGCAAAAAAAAAATACATTGGAAAGCTGTAAGAAAAGACAAGGATATGGGATATTAACAATTTGATTGTCAGTATTTAATATCAGTGCTGGAAGTTCATTTATAGGTGGGGTTGTCTCTTCTCCCCTCTATTGCCCCCAGGTTTTTTTTTCATTTCTCAAACACTGCTTTTCTTATCACATTTTTTAAATTGAATAAAGGCTGATTTTTACCTTAGAACAGGTTTTGAGTGAGGAGCTGTCAAACTTTAGGCTTGTAAAGCTGCACCTCTTTACCTTGCAACAGAGAGATCCCAGTTCAGGGTTCGGATGCAGTGTGGGAAAAAAAAATACAGAAAAAGAAGATTAAACTGAGATGTGATGGAAAAAATAGGAATTTAAAGTCAACTGAAAAAAGGGGCTTTTTCTTTCAGCATCACCCTGGTTAGGATTAGTTTTTTAAAGCTGCTTTGAAGAAAAAAAGTCTTTTTTAGGTGCCAGTGGAAGACTGATAAAGATGGATTGGAAAGCAGACAAGGCCAGATGAGCCCCTTCATCCCAGGTGCCTCAAAGCTGTTGTTTTAGGGCTCCCTAAAACCCACCCAACCTTTTAAGCCTTTGGATAAATCAGGACTTTTCTTCAGCAGGGGAAGAAAATACAGCTCCTGTTTGGCCTTCAGCTCAGGGAGGGTCTGGAGGATCAAAGCTGGGATTTCTGGGATCCTTTTGAACTGCCAGCCAGGGTGATTGGTGTCACACATGCCCGTGACATCCCAAATATCCTGATGGAGGGCACAGTGACAGCAGCCACAGCTGCAGAAAGAAGGAATTTTCTGGATCTGCTCCCATATTTAATGTCACTTTTTGAATGACATTGCCTCACTTGTGGGATGTGGCAGCCCCACACACAGGCTCTGGGTAAGAGAATTCCCTGCTTCCCAGGGCACCAAACATTTCAGGAATAAAAACTTTTACCAGCAACATGAAATTCCAGAGGCACTTTAGGTGGGATTTTTAATTTGGTCACTCCCTCTACTGGAGGTTTTTTGCTTCAGCCTTATGCAGATGGTGATCTCATTAACAACTGATTAATCAGACTTCACACTGTGAGGTTTTTAACAATTTATTTTAAAAAGAATTGAATTTAACCCCTTTATTTGGGGTTGCTTGCAGAGGGCAGTGCTGTCCCTGCGATGAAAATGTGTTGGGATACACACTGAGGGCAGCATGGAAAGATAGGCCAGGAGAATTCCCTGGAGTTTGGGGCTATTTTTCCCTGCAGCAGCCTTTAAACAGCACTTTGTTTTTTACTTCCCAGTGTCTGCTCCAGGGCTGTCAGGATGTTAATTCAATTTACTACCCGGATTTTGAAAGCAGACTCTCCCCTCCACCTGGAAATGGAGAAAAGGGCAATGCAGGATTTATCCCAGTAGGCTGGAGCTTAAGAAGCAGAGGTGATGGGATCACTGTGGATTTCAGGAACCTATCCCACTCCCAGTGCCTAAACCCAGCAGATCCAACCTTTGCCTTGAAGGCCTTCCAGCACTTTCCTAATATTTAGTTTGGAGGTGGCTCTGTGTAAATGGGAAAAGCCTGGAAAAGGGTAAGTAAATGTAAGAATGCTTGGCTGAGGAGGATTACTAAAACACAATAAAAAGCTCTATAGAATTGATTCTTAACTTCCCTCAGCATATTTGGAGTAGCAGGGTGAAATTAACGCAAGATTTTTTCCTGCAAGTAAAATTGAAAGACTGGGAGATGTCACAAAAAGGTTTGATGGGCAAGGTTTTATTCCCATCAATCCAAACCCTTGTCAGCAGCAAAACCAGTCCATGGAACCCCAGCTTTGTGCTGTTGGGCTGTGTTTAAATCCCTGTTCCTTTGGTGGCTCTGCCTCCAACCTCAGCCCAGCTCAGCAATTGCAGGTCCCCAGCGCTGCAGGCTTTTCTTAGCTGGGTTTGGTTAAGCCAGGGCTGTGTTTAAGGCAGGGCCCAGCCCCTGTTTGACAAGGCCGCGCATTCCAAGGCCGCATGTTTGCACATTCCCAGCGGGAATTGCCCAGACATCTCCCCTGTCTGGCTTTGCTGCTGAGATGCCTGGCACTGCTCTTTTAAGATGGAGGTTAGAGATTTGGACAAAATATTCCCTGCGAGGGTGGGGAGGCCCTGGAACAGGCTGGCTGTGCAGTCCTCATCCCTGGAAGTCTACAAGGCCAGGTTGGATGGAGCTTGGAGCAGCCTGGGACAGTGGAAGGTGTCCCTGCCCATGGCAGGGGTGGCACTGGATGGGCTTTAAGGTCCTTCCAACCAAAACCATTCTGGGATTCTCTGATTTTTCAGTCTCCTTTTATTCCCAGCCCTGTGCAAAGCCCTCCACAAGCACTTTCCAAGGGCACTTCCAGCCTCAGGAGCTCTTGTGGCAGAATCATTGGCCAGGAAAGAAAACAGGTGAGTCAGGAGAGTCTTCTGGGACATTTCTGGGCATGGTCAGGCAGAGATGTGCTGCAGGAGGAAGGCTGTGAGAAATGAGCAGGTAGGAGAACTTTCTGAGGAGCTGTGGCTGCCCCTGGATCCCTGGCAGCGTCCAAGGCCAGGTCGGACTTTAGGGCTTGGAGCAGCCTGGGCTAGTGGAAGGTGTCTCTGCCCATAGCAGGGAGTGGAAACAAGATAGGCTTTAAGGTCTGTTCCAACCTGAAGCATTCCATGGTTATTTGGAGCAGTTTCCAAGTGGCTGGTAAATGTTTTCCCAAATTTCTCAATTTTTTCTGCTGCTCTTTGATCTGCTGGTTAGATTAGCTGTCAGAGGTTCCACCCAAACCTGGGTCACCTCATCAGACAGTGATACATTCAACCTCTGGCTTCTTCTGAGGAGACCTCCTCTGGGAGAAGAAATCCAGGGATCAGCCCCTCACCCCGTTCCTGTCCCAAATTTAGAGCTCCAGGAGTGTTTGGATAAAACTCCCAGGGATGAACAGGGTGGGATTTTTGGGGTGTCTGTTCAGGGCCAGGACTTGGGATCAATGGTCCCTGAGGGTCCTTCCCAACTCAGGAGATTCTTCCATGATCCTATGATCGTTCTGGAATGTCACCCTCCTGGAGGGATGAAATCCTCTCCTAAACCAGTCCTTGACATGCAGGTTGTGGAGTTTAATGCAGAAATCAGCAATAATGTAAATAAAAAACCTGGTCTGGGTTGTTCACCAGCATCAGGGTTCACCACAGAAACCTCTAATCTGTGTGGTTTTTTCTGTGTGTCCTGGGTTTATACCCTTTCTGAGGCAGGGGACACTGCAAATATTGGAGTTTCACAGGAGAACTGGGGAATTCTCGTATTTCTATGGAATGCAGAAAGCTGGGGAAGAACAGACAACAATGGGCCTATCTATACTCCCACAACCCTTAGTTAAGACAAATCTCAGAAATATCAGAGTATTTCTAATCAATGAAACAAGAGCTATTAGCCATGGGAAGTTAAAATTCAAACCTCTGAGCTGAACACTGAGTTATTCAGAACATCATAAGAAACACTGAGAATATTGAAAAATAGAAAATATTAAAGTAATGTTCTAAGACATGTAAGGGCATTTCTCAAAGCTGTTAAGTTGATATTTTTGATTGGAGTATCTGACAACCCAAAAGCTCTCAAACTTCTTGAGAAAAAGTGGAATTCTCTTAAGCCTTCCTGATAGCCCCAGGGAAACTTTATCCCTGGCATGCTGTGCTTGAAGATATTTGAAAAGCAGGTGGCTGAAGGTGATGAAACAGCGTCAGATTTTCCAGCTGTGCCATGATTCTGGCAATATCCCAGAAAAAGAACTTCTGGATGAATCAGCATGAGGAATCCCAGCGTCCAGTCCAGGCCTGCTGTGCAGGAGGAGTTTGTGTGTGACACCAAGCAGGAATTTGGCTGCTTCTCAGCCTGGTTCTCTGCACATTTAGGAGAAAAGCATCTAGAATGTGATGGTGGGACACTGGAAAACACCACCTGTGCTACTCCAGGCTGACTACTGCAGCCCTAAAAAGCGCCAGGCAGGGTTTAGATGAGTAGGAAAAAGTCATGGCACAAGGCAGGCTTGCATCAAACTGTCCCCAGATGTACCAGAGAGACCAAGGTGAACATCTCCTGTTCTGTCAGTGCCACTAAGGGAACCTATGGAAGTGGCATCTGAAATCTTGGGAGACAAAAATCGATTTCTTTTCCTAAATGGGTATAAAATACCTGAGAGTACATGGTGTGTTCAAACAGAATTCCACATGCCTTGTCCCCAAAATTATGGTGAATTAAGCAAAAGAGCAGCCCTGGCTTCTGCCCCATAAACAAAAAAACAGGAGAAAATTTCCAAGATTTCCCCAGCTTTTATGACCTAAGTCTACCTGTGGCTAGGGGGAAAATCACCAAAAAATTCAAATTATAATGGAAATAAAAATCCTTAAGGTCTTTGTACTTCCTGGTTATCCATAGCATCCAGGTCAGACATGGATACAAAACTCAGTTAACACAGGATGCATTTCCAGTCACATGCAACCAAAACATGTCAGAATAAAAATACTCCAGGGTATTTCTAGGTAGAATTTTGATTTTTGGTTTATTTTGTGGTTTTTTTTCTTCCAGATTCTGAGAACCCCAAACTTTCATGAGTCTTTAACAGGTCTAAATCTAAGCCTAAACCTAAACTGGATTTTTCCCCCAAAAGTGGAACAAACTCCTCAGGCTGGGGATTCTCATCTGTGCTTCCTCAATTATAGGATTTTTCAGGCTCTCCCTCATCTGTTCCCAGCTACATCCTGTGATTCCCAAAGATTCTCAATCTGGTCAGCACAACTTCCATGTCCTTATCAGTGACTCATCCGCACACTGGAAGATCTTAAGAGTGAATCACAGCTCCCTGTTTGCTGAATTCCTGCTGCTGCCTGGGGAGGAAGGCTCAGGCTGATGGAGCAGAGCTCAAGGCAAGAGACACTTTGATGTTTTAGGGACTTTAAGAGGGTGGGAATCCTCCAAAAAGAGGATTTGAATCAGTTTATTAAATCACTCTGAGGCTGCTGTTGGACAGCAACACCTTCAAACTCACCCTTCAATTTTTTAGGCTGCACAAGAGGAAAAATGAAAATGTTTGGGTTTTTGAAGCTGGCATTTAAAATATGTTGGAGCAGCTCTCTGTCACATCAGCTCCATGGAGGAAGTGGCACTCAACACAACAGGCCACAGGCTGCGCCTATAAATTGTCTGAAATCTTCCCTTTCAGCTGTCAGCTGACAAATCCAAACGGGAATTACATAAATATCAGTCCTACATTAAAGCCTGAACACAGGGCTCCTGTCTGCTGACGTCTGAGAGCTCCAAAGGCAGCGAAACCACACAGAGTTAATGATAATTGAAATCATATGGGCTTTATCAAAGCTTCCCCCAGAAAAGCAGCTTAAGGGGAAAATCCTTAAATGTGTGTCTTGACCACAGTCTAGCAATCTCCTTCCGCATTGGAGCCTTTAACTAACTTGTTGGGTTAATTACTGAGGCCCAGGAAAGTTTGCAAGAGTGATAACTGCCTATTCTTTGATTGCTGATCATTCCATCCAGTGGTCTTCGGGAATTAAAAATAACCCCCTGAGTGCAAGATGCGAACCTGGGAATTCATTCTGTGCCTAATGCTGGACTGACAGCCAGAAAGCAAAGCAGGCCCTGGAACTGCTGTGTCAGAGGGTTCACTGCAGCCTGCAGAAAACTGGGATGCCAAATGGGTCCAAAGTGAGATGAAGGAGAGATGCAGGGCGTTCAGAGGCTCGTTAGGTAACTCTGATGTGCCACACTCTCCCACCTTTAATTGGAGGGGTGATGGAGCTCCTGCTCTGCATCCAGTGCCGGCAGAATGACAAGAAGGTCAAACAGGAGGGAGAGGCGGGGGAGGAGGAAGTGGTAATTGAGGAGCCAAGAGATGATTGTGAAAGTGCTCCGAGGAGTCTGTGTGTCTGGCGAGGTGCAGGGAGCTCCCTGGACAGGGACATTCTGCTCCTGCTTCCCTCCCAGACCAGCAATGGCACTGCTGAGTGTCCCCAGCAGCTGCACAGGCACCAAAGCATGGCCAAGCTTAATTAGCTGTGGTGGTTAATTAGCCGTGGTTAATCAGCCGCGTTATCTATGCCTGTGTAACGACAGAGATATTGGCCATCCACACACTCACACCTCAGTTTTCCAGGGACTATCAGGAATGAGAAGCCAACAGCAAAACCATGGAGTAGTTCAAGGACCTTCCTTCTGTTCTGACTCAGTTTACAGAGGGTTTTTTCCGTCCCTCCTCCATTATTTATAAAATGAAGTGTATTTTACAAGTGTTCTGCACTAAATCACCAAGGCCAGGCCAGCCACCAGCACAGCTGTATTGTCCCCATCCCAAGGCCAGGTTGCACATTGGGGCTTGGAGCAGCCTGGGATGGTGGAAGGTGTCCCTGCCTATGGCAGGGGTGGGACTAGCTGAGATTTAGGGTCCCTTCCAACCCAAACCATTCCGGGACTGTGTAGTTCCATGACATCAGGGGAGAAGGGACTGGAAATGTAGGATTCACATGAATCAGGCCTTGTGTCACTAAGTGCAAAACCCTCAAAGACTGCACTGGAAAACAGGGTGGAAGAAGAATTTGGGCAATTAAATTACAGATGGACATGTCTGAGGCACAGAGGAGGTCAGAGACCCTAGAGGATACCACGAGAGCAAAAAAAATGCTGTAGGATGACACAGGAAACTGCAATCCAAGAGAGGCATCAGCAGTCTGGGAACGACAGTTCAGCAAAGGGGGATGAACCAGAGGAGCATGGACTATGGAATGGGTGTGAATGAGGAGAATCGACATGGCAGAACACATGTTCCAGAGTGGATCTGCTCCATGGAGGGACAGAACCAGGGACAGATGGCAGCTCATGAAGACACTGGGTTTGTTCTCATGTGGAATATTCAGACTGGGAATGAAGTGTTTGCCCAAGAGGAAACCTGGCCTGTTCTCACCCCACTTTTGCAGCAATCCCCATTGCCCATTTTCTGGATTTGAAAGGATTCTCTCAGATTTTTACATCACAGAATCCCTGAGGCTGGAAAAGCCCTCCCAGCCCACGGAGCCCAATCTGTGACCGATGCCCATCTTGTCCCCAGCACAGAGCACTGAGTGCCACCTCCAGCCCTTCCTTGGACACCTCCAGGGATGGGGACTCCAAACCTCCCTGGGCAGCCCCTGCCAAGGCCTGAGCACTCTTTCCATGGAGAGCAACATTTAATTATTTGAAAGCTTCAAGAAAACAGAAGCAGCCTAACAGCTGGAATCCAGCTCCTGTTTGGATTATTTCTTTCCCTTATAGAGAAGGAGGATGGAATATACAAGCCAAAAAAATAAAATAAAAGGGTGGGTGAGTTACTTCAGCTCTTCCAATAAGAGCAATTTCAGTTTTCCACAAGAACACACAGTTATTAATATCAAATCTGTCTTTAACGAGGATTTTTTTGGTGGAACAAGTACCTTCAGCACAGCCACAATATATCTTTATGATGCAGCCTAGTTGCCAAGAGAGACATTACAATTATTAGGGTAGTATCTGAAAGTGTCTGTGTGGTATTTTTGGAGTTGCATTCGGAAATACAAAGCCACAGCACTACATCCTTCTAATTCAAATTTAAAGGCAAGAAAAGTCAATATTAAGCACTTTCTCCTGCAACTGGTCCAAAATTGATATGCTGCTAAAAATATATATAAACCAGCTAATGGGTTTTTCAAGTGTACACAGAACCTTGAAAGGTTTACAGACCTTCCAGCTGTTGGCTTGGGAGCCCTTCCACTCTGCAGTGCCATCAGAAATGTTGTTGGCAGACATGGAGACCTGGATCAGAACTTAGATAGCTGGTCAAAAAGGGAAAAGGAAAAAAACATATTTGCAATGGTATTGAAGAGTTGGTCTGCGGTCAGAGAATGCCAGGATGGTTTGGGTTGGAAGGGACACTGAAGACACCTTCCACTATCCCAGGCTGCTCCACCTGGCTCCACTTCCAGGGATCCAGGGGCAGCCACAGCTTCTCTGGGCACCTGTGCCAGGGTCTGCCCACCCTCCCAGGGAACAATTCCTTCCCAATATCCCATCTATCCATACCAACCACTCTTTTTCACACAGTTCTACTGGATCCTCCTGAGTGTTTTGCCAGGCTAAGATCTGGAATGCCCTTCCCCAACCTCTCCTCTACCTCCACTTTTGCTGATTTTTGTGTCTTTCCACAGGAGTCCTTTACTCTCAATGTCCATTTGTATCCAAAGGTAGCTACCCTCAATTGTATCCCCCTAAAAAGCTTGCTATAAAACTTGATGTCATCAACAAACCTTTCCACCCTGAGGTTCTCCCATTTATTTCTTGGTGTATTGAATCCTTGCTCAAATCCTTCAACAACCTGTTGGTGACATCTTTCTAAAGGCTTCATTCTCAGTCCTGCTCAGTTTTTAGTGTCTTCAATTAATGATTCCCCATGGAAATACCTTCCCTCTCATCCCACAGTGTCTTTAGTTGCCAAATTCTTATTTGAAGCCTACATAAACTGGGATTTGGACACACACGGAAATTCCCTGAAAGAAGTGAAAAAATGCGAGTCTTAACTTGCCCTCACAGACACCTCTTCCAGAGGGCTGAGTTTATCAAAGCCTCAGCCAAGCCTGGACTAGAGTTTATTTGCCTAGACCTGGCTTTGGAGCTGTAGAAAGAAAATCTACTTTTAAATCACCATTTTCCAGAAGATGTAGCTCCCCGTTGGAAACCGAGGTGACAACAACAAATCTGTGGACATTTGCTGCCGCACAAGAAGACTGAAAGAACCCAAATTACCCTTGCTCTGAGGGGTTGGTGTCCCTTTGATATTGTTCAGGTTTTCTGGAAATGGTTCAAAATTGCATGAGCAATTCCATGCTCTGCAGCCATTTGAGGGGCTCCAATAGGATGGAGCCCTTTTTCTTGCTGGTCCCAGCACTAATGCAATTAAAATCACACCAGCAATGTCTTTTCCTTTTCCCTTCCTCCTTCTCCTTCCCTTATCCTCCCTCCCCTCCTGCCCCTGGCAAATTGCTCCTGGCAATTTGTTCAAGGCCCAGCTCAGCCCTTTGTTGTTTTCCTGGGGAGCAGCGCATCAATCCCAACTGTTGAGAACAGGACACTGGGGCTGGAAGCATTCGGGGGTTGCATTTTTGATATTCAAGCTGAGCCCTGTTGGCACACAGAGATCTGTGTGTTGCTGTCACATCTTGTCCACACAGAGAAATCCACGGGAGGAACAGGATGTGAATTCTTCTCCCACATCCACTGGGATCTGTTTGGGAGCCACAGGATCAGAGTTGGTGGGGAGATTGGATCAGAGTTGGTGGGGAGATTTCTTAGGGCCTCACAAGTGTCAGGCTGGGTCCAAACAAGTGTTTCAAACATAGTGGTAGGTGATAAACCAAGAAACATTTGTGGGGGCAAACAGTCCCTACACCCAGCTAGGAACCATCTCACAAAGAGCTGGTGTGCAAATGGACTTGGCCCAATTATATTTGATAATTAACCTTATGTGACACCCCTGAGCAGGGAGATGAGAAGATCTGATAACAGCACTCAGCAAGTTAAGACAATGAGGGCAGATAATCACACAATCATTGAAGGGTTTGAGGTGGAAGGGACCTGGAAGACCATCTCATCTCACCCCTGTCATGGGCAGGGACACCTTCCACTATCCCAGGCTGCTCCAAGCCCCAACCTGGCCTTGGACACTTCCAGTGATCCAGGGGCAGCCATAGCTTCTCTGGGCACCCTGTGCCAGGGCCTGCCCACCCTCACAGGGAACAATTCCCACAAAAAATCCAAACTAAATTTCCCCCTTTTCAGTGGAAGCCATTCCCCCCTGTCCTGTCACTCCAGTTCCTGTTGCAGGGTCCCTCTCCAGCTCCCCTGTAGCCCCTTCAGACCCTGAAAGGAGCTATGGGGTCCCCACAGAACCTTTTCTTATCTTGACCCAGCTCTCAGCCTGTCAACCTTCTCACCTCCTTGAGAATTGCTGAAGGTCTATCTGTGATGGAAAACCTGGGCAGTGAAGTGTCAGATCAAAGTCAACATCAATCCATGGGAAACAAGGTATAAGGGAAACAAAATTCTAACCACCTCAGCACGCTCACAGGGGAGAATTTCTTCCTAATATCCAACTTAACCCTCTATCCATGGAAAGCCATTCCCCTTTGGTTCTGCAGCCCTGTCCAGAGTCCCCCTCTCTCTAAAATGTAAAATATTGTAAATGTGAATATTTGCATATGAATTTAGATGGATTCCTTTGGCTCTCCAAAGGATGATGCAGAGCATCCCCCTGAAGCTCTGGCACCGTGACCTTGTTCAGCTCATCCCCAAATGAATCTGGTGATGTAAGCCTGACTGTGAGGGCTCTGTGCTTGTAATGTTCTAAATGGACCTCATTTAAATTGATATTCAGTGAGGGAAGTTAATCATTAATGATGTCCCTGTGCCTGAAATGAAGCACAGACCCACAGGCTCCCTGTTTGCCAAGCTTAGGCCATCATGAGATGGCAAACAGGGCTCTAAGATGGAGGAAATGTAGAATAAAGTTTAAAAAAACAAGGAATTTATGTGGTTTAGCTTAGGTGCTGGAGTAAAACTGAAGTGCTTTTCATGGTGGAGATGAACATTCCCATCCTCGGCCTTCATCCAAACACTCTCCTCATGGGATCCTAAACACAAGGTGATAAGCTGAATATATAGTCACTCCTTAAGCATCCTAAAATCCTATCCCATAAGGAAAAAGCAAACATTTTCCCAATATCTACCTGCTTTCTGCCAGTGACATGTGCACTCTGTCACTGACAGGGTAAACTTAGAGGGCTGGATGCCAAGCACAGGCAGAGACAAAGAATTATCTTTGTAATTCAGGCATAGCCAGCCAAAGGTGTTTAAATCAGAACAATATGGAGCAGGAATCGGATTTTCTTAAATGTTTAAATCCCGCAGCAAACAACATCACAACTAAACCAAACCCTGCAGCAAATACCTGATTTTTTATCTCTCTGCCCCTCACAAAACTGCCATAAAAATTCAGTCTTCCCTCCCACACAAAGCCATTTGACATCAAACCAGCTCTGGCTGAACTCCTGCTTCCTGTTAGGACCCAAATACTGCTATGACATTGCTTCTGCAGAGACCCAGCCTCATCCCTCTTTTCCATTGATTTGATTAATTGTTTTTCCATTTGTATTCTTTGTGATGTTCCTCCAAACACTCCACAAATTATCTTGCCTGTAGAAAGCCAGAAGTTGTTTGGCTTTTTCCTTTTTTTTGTTCCCTTTCCCCCCTTCCTTTTTAAACTGGAATGCAGTTTGGAGACTTTAGATCTGCCATTAGTTTTAACTGCTCTGCGTAGACCTGCTGGCACCACCGAGGAGAGGGAGGGCTCCGAGGATGCTCCTGTGTCCCCGGCCAGCACAGAGCCAAAGCCACCCCTATTATTAGCGCCACTGAGCCTACATTTCCCATATTATTAATCATTAAAGCCTGGCTCCATGTTCAGGCTGGTCAGGGGACTCTCTCCGAGCTCATTAACCATGCTGGGCACTCATTTACTTCTCCTGCAACAACCTTTTCCCAATGCACGAGGGGAAAAAAAATGAAATGCAGGTGATTTTTTTTTTTTGCTTGGGGAGGGGGTTGGGGCTCCTGCTTGATCTCCCAAATAGAAGCAGCAGGAGTATTTTGCTTGTCAGGAGGACAGTAATTCTTCAAATGCCCCTCGAGAGATAATGAGTGGCAGCTCGCCGCTTTTGATCTGTCATAATTACGGAATGAAAAGGAGCGGATGCAAAGCTGCTGTGCCACGGGAAGGTCACTCCTTTAAACATGCAGGATTCCCTCTGTGGTTAATCCCAGCCTGTCCCCACCAGCACAGGCTATTTTTAGGCACAGTAGCGGGCCCGTTACACATCCTGGCCCTATAAAAGCAGCGCCTCTCTGCTGCCTCTCCTCTAGGGCAGCTAATGAGTAGGTAGGGAAATGCTGGCTCTGTGCTTTGGACTTCCATGCTATTCCAAGGAAGGACAGCAGGAATGTCTCCTCTCTGGCGTCAAACAGTCCCCCCGCAGCACCCAGGCAATTTCAATTATTACAAGGCAATGGTACAAGTATGAAGCCAGGCACAAAATAAAGTAATTACACTTAATTAGGCAGTCAAAAAAAAGAAAAAAAAAAAAAAGTGATGGCCTGAGCCTCATTGCCTTAGATGTAGCCTTTTGTTGACTCAACACAGGACAGGTATTGAATGAAACTTCAAAGTGTAAGCAGCTAAATTACTGCTTAATTAGGGGAGGCCTAGTCAAAAACACAGCAGAGAAATAACGTCAACAACAAAAGACACAAGAAAAAGACCAACAAACCCTCAATTCTCTCCTGTCAAAGGTGTTGAGGGAGGGATACCTGTCTCAGAGAGGCTCTGAAATTAAGGATTATTCTATGAAGTTGGTGTTTGTGTTCAAAAGTGAGTTTCTGTTAATGCATGGCTCTCCAAAGATGCTGGATCAATCCTGGAGCCTGGGAGCACTCAAAAGGGACCTGGCTGCAAACAAATTCCTGTCTCACAAATCTCACTGGCCTGGTAAGTTCCAAGTCCACATTTTGACTCCTTTGATCCTCTGATCTCCCCCTCTCAAGGAACCTTCCCTGGAGAGACAGCTTTGCCAAGTCAGAAATGATGAGAGATATAAAAAACATAGTTCTAGGAACACTGGATTCTTAGGTACAGCTTCTCACAGTTTTGCTATTGCAAATCTAGGATTGCAGAGTTTGCCAGGGCAGCCTCTCATGCTTCCATAAGATGAATGCTTTATCACACAAATGTGGAAAACAAGAGTGGGTCTGAGCAGCAAATTGAGATGTGTTTTCTGTCACTTCTGGGACAGCAGGGAAGGAGGGGATTTGCCTTGCTCAGGTGAGACATCCCCCTGCAGAGCTGCCCTAGCCCTGGGGCCCAGCACAGGAGGGACCTGGAGCTGCTGGAGAGAGTCCAGAGGAGGCACCAGGATGATCAGAGGAATGGAGCAGCTCTGCTGGGAGGAAAGGCTGGGAGAGCTGGGATTGTTCTACCTGGAGTGGAGAAGCTTTGGAGTGACCTCACTGTGGCCTTCCAGGGCCTGAAGGAGCTGACAAGAAAAATGGAGAGAGATTCTTTCAGAGATGGAGTGCCAGGATAAGAGGAATGCCAGAGGGCAGGGATAGATGGGATATTGGGAAGGAATTGTTCCCTGGGAGGGTGGGCAGGCCCTGGCACAGGGTGCCCAGAGAAGCTGTGGCTGCCCCTGGATCCCTGGCAGTGTCCCAGGCCAGGCTGGATGGGGCTTGGAGCAGCCTGGGATAGTGGAAGGTGTCCCATGGCAGGGTTGACACTGGATGGGCTTTAAGGTCCCTTCCTGCCTAAACCAGTCTGGGATTCTATGATTGGTCTCATCCCATTCCTCACACACATCTGACAGTCCCCTCTCCCCAGAGATGCTCAGATTTTCAGGAGAATCTGCAGCCTGTGGTGGATTGGTTTCATCTCTCTGCCTGCTCTATGTATTTACCAGTGAGAACAGCTGGAAGACTAAACAGCATCTCCTACAAGGATTTCTACCTGGCTCAGCTTTTCTCTCAGGAGCCCCTGATGATTCTTCCCATTTTAAGTGCCCTTCCCACCCCACTTGCCCGTCTCTCACACCTTTTTTCTCTTTGATTCCCCCTCACTCTCATCTGTCCCTCCTGCTGCTTGTCCATCTCTCCTGAACCAGGCTTTTCATCCCCCTCTGATAAGCTGCTTCACACTCCCCATCCAGACTTGAGACTGAGATCAGAAGAAGCTCAGGAGGAGGTGAGAAGGAGGATCAAAACATGCAACTCCATCCTCCTAAATCCTTTACTTCAGCAGATTTAGAGGACCAAAATAATTTGTTTTCTAAGGTGAGGAACTGTGTTGCTGTGTAAGTCCTGTCCATCCCCTCCTCAAACAACAAAAATTACGAACAACCAAAAAAGGCATGCATTTTCTAGAAGACTTCTCATTCTCTGATTCCACATCTCAAAACTGTATCAGGTATTCATTTTGGAGTAGTGGCTCCCCACCCAGGAATTATTAAACACCAGCTTGTCCCAGAGTTTTAATTTTGTTTGGCATGAGAAGACTAAACTGCTGGACTGAAAGCACTCCTTCTAAGCTGGGCTTTAAGTGAGGAGGTTGATTTTTCCAAGAGCAAGCTCTGCTTTCTATCTACAGACTGAAAACACTCAAAACCCCTCAGCACTCGAATTTTGGCCCTTTCCCCCAACATTTCTGCATGTGTAGCAAAAGACTGGAGATCAGGGCAAGATTCTTCCCCCAGGATTTTGGCACGGCCCCAAGGCTGACAGAGCTCCAGGAAAGTTTTGACAATGCTCCCAGAGATGCCCAGGTGGGATTGTTGGGGTGTCTGGGCAGGGCCAGGGGCTGGATCAGTGATCCTGACTGATCCCAACTCAGGCTATTCTGTTATTGCCACCTAAACCCACAATGCTGATGTTGGTAGCTTAACTGGGAATGCACAGAGATTGATATTCCAGGAGTGCTGTTTCCTCACAGAGTTTGGGGTTCCACAAATAAAGTCCAGTTTTGAGAAAAATAATGAGAAAAAACTATCTCCCTATCCTCTCCAGCTGAAATTTAACAGCTCCACCATGCTGGAAGTGAGCTCTGGAAGCTGGGAAGCAGTTCCAGGAAAGTTTCCCTTGGTCTCTTGGTTCCAGCAGGAACACCGGAAGGAAATGCACATGGCCAAACGTCCCAGTGAGATAATGGGATTACACCAGCCCTTGATCAAACTGACTTTATTATTAATAAATAATTAAAGAGTTCAATGATCTGCTAAGTTTTCAGTTATTTCATCTCCCTCCCCAGTGCCAACCACCCCAGTTCTCCCACTCTGGGCAGGGTACAATGTCCTGCTGTCACTTTTCCCACCGTTCCTTATACTCATATCCATAGGCATTTTTTCCCAAAACCTCACCAATTTGCATTTTTACCAGTGATAACTTTAGAAGGAGGCATCTCCTCCCTTCTCTGCCTCTTACTTGGACATAGTTTTCCACAGGGGTGATGCAAAGACATAAAAAATTCACTTGACAGTCCCATGTGGATCTCAGGACAAAACTCAGCAGCTCTAACCTGCTCTGCAAAGAGGAAACACGGCCCTACAGCACACAATATTGTGTATTCAGGGGCCTTTTTCTGTCTTGAACACTCCTGAGCTCCAGCTTTATCTATTAGGATTTATCTTTTACCAATAAAAGCATCAGTTCTGGGATAATTCAAGGGTTTCACCAGAATCAATAGGATTTTCACGTGGTTCTCTGCACTATTCCCTTCTAGGACAGGGTCAGAATAAAAGTAAAATAGAGAGAGGGGAAGGCAAGCAGAAATTCAGCAGAATTTCCCCAGCTTCTGCACTAGATAAGCAGGGCACAAAAAGCAGGCATTATCCTGGAATTGGATTTAAATTAGATTCTTCATATCTTTCAACAAGACATTGAAATGGTTATTTTAATTATTTCAGATGAAATGCTACTGGAAATTTTGGGTTCCTGATATAATTCAAATTCAAATGCAGAGAGAGCTCACATATTTCCCTTGCTATGAATGTGTTCACTGAGGAGCAGCTGACTTGGAAAAAGTGATAAGAGGTTGGAGAGTCAATGCGACAGCAGTAGGAATACACCTACTTGTGCATTAATACACAGTTATAACATGTTGGATATGAGGAAAAATCCTGAGGTTGCAACAAACGTTGTTTTTGATGACTCGAGTTTTTTGGGAACTGTTTGGTGGCCAAACCTGGATATCTGGAGGCAATTGCTGCATCACCAACTCACTCTTCTTCCAGTGTCACATTTGCAAACAGCTACAGAGCAGGTGCCTCACTAAACCCTGGGTTTGCCTAAAACCAGACAGAAATATTGACTGTAGTATATTTGGAGTGAAAGAAATCCTGAAAAATACAGAAAATCTCTGTCAAATCCCTTAACAATCCTCTCTCAAATCCATGTGAAAAATTACAGCAAGATTTTTGTGTGTTTTATATCTTCAGGCTGCTGTTACAGCAAAGTATTCCCATCACTTTCCATAGAATCATGGAATGGTTTAGGTTGGAAGGGACTCTAAAGCACCAAAATTCCTCTCTCTGCCATGGGCAGGGACACCTTCCATTATCCCAGGCTGTTCCAACCCCCAGAATCCAGCCTGGCCTTGGACACTTCCAGGGATCCAGGGGCAGCCACAGCTTCTCTGGGCCAGGGTCTGCCCACCCTCCCAGGGAACAATTCCTGCCCAATATCCCATCTAAATCTGCCCTCTTTCTACTACCTCTTTTTGTTACTTCCTAGAGCTAAAGAGAGAAGTCAAGTTTAGAGTCAAATTCCCCGACTGGCCTCCTGAAGGCTCAGGGAGCTTGAAGAGATCCAGAATCACCCACAATACCATCGCAGCTGATCAGTGACAGATAAATGTGAGGTTCTTTCAGGAGAACCAGTTCTGAGCTTTCATAAGAACTGATTTTTGCTGCTCTGGAGAGGAGGACTCAGGAACATCCTCCCTGCCATGGGAAGGGCAGCAGTGGGGTAGGAATTCAGCAGAGGACTAAGGAGTGAGATTCCATTCTCTCTAGGTCTTCCACAGCCCTGGTGAAGAGCCAAGAGATTCCTTTCTTATTCACAAATTTCCTCCTCTCTCAGTCATTCCCTGTAGTTGGGACATCTCACCTGCTTGGAGACAGCTGTGGGATGAAAGGCAGCAGGGATGGGATTGCTCCTGGCTGAAAAACCCACTAATCCCAAAACATGATACAACAAGCCCCTCATTCCCACTTCCCAGTTTCATCTTCTTTCTCTCCCCAGGGCATTTGTGGGGCTGAGATGCCCATCCCTGGAGCAGTCCAGCCTTTTCTGTGGAGTTCATGGCTCATTTTCCCAACCACAGCAATTTCACAACTTGGTTTCCCTTTCCTAACCTTGTTCAGGCTTCTCCTTGTTTTTCATCCAAGGCATCCTGGCATGTGCCTCAATTTTCCAGTTGAGAAATGATGGCCTGAGAGCCATCAAAACCACAGCTTAGGCTTTTTTCCTCCCAAGAGATTAATTCACTGTCCCATAAATTTCAATATTAAGTACGTTCAGCAATTACTTGTCCATTTTTATAAGCCTTTACCTGAATCATCTGCACACACAGGGCCAGGCAGGAATCGTTTCCAGTGTGCTGTTGAATGGTATTTTAATCAATTTTTCTAAATTGCTTTATTTTTAATTAATCAATATTAATAAATTAATGATGTATTGGAAAGAAATATGACAGCAGGTTTCTTCTTGGATATTTATAAATGCACTGGAAGATCATGGAATACCAGCATGGTTTGGGTTGGAAAAGACCTTAAAGCTCATCCTGTTCCACCCCTGCCATGGCAGGGACACCAGGACATCCTGGGACAGTGGAAGGTGGAAGGGAATAGGAACTGAAGGAACTTGAAATTCCTTTCCAACCCAAACCATACCCTATTCCATGATTCTACACCCAACGAATTACTCAGATACCATCAGAATTGGCACAATAAAAAACCTTTTCAGAAAGGAGAAAGAGATTTTATGTGAACCTGTTTAAAATAAAAATTGTAATAACCTGTCTCTACCTCAAACACTTCTTTCTTGATTTCTTTTTTTAAAAAATGTGATAAAAGAAGTGTTTTTCTATCATTTCTGAGCAGAACAGCTCAACTTTCAGCTGGAAAAGGTGGTGTTCTTCTGGGTATTTTTGTTTTGTATCCATGAGGTCTCATCCAGAGTTCAGGATCCCATTGCACGACACATTTCCTGGAGGTAACAACCTGCTGGAGCGAGTCCAGAGAGCTGTTCCACCTGGAACAACGTGATTGATTCATTCCAGGTCACTTGGAGAAGGGCTGGACAAAGGATGCACATGATAACCACCCGAAGTAATAAAAGCCACCAGGAAGCAGATCCCTCATTCTGCAGGAGCAGAATGGCTAAGGGCTAAGAGGGAGTTTGAAATAAAGAGGTGAATATTGGGAGAGGTCCAGGAAAGTCTCCAGCCCTCTGCAACTCAGATGTTGCAAGAATTTCACCCGCCTATGTCTCGGAGAAGATTTCTTTGATTCTCCAGCCCACTGTGACTCACTCACTTGTTTAACCTTCCTTTACCTCTCCCTAATCTGAATTACTGAACGTGGGACACCCCACAAGCTGCTTGGAAAGTAGGGCCATGGGAGCAGATGTTTCTGGTGAATCAGGGCTCCTTCAAGCACAGGCTTGTAAAGCAAGAGGGAAGGAGGAGCAACTCAGCCTGCCCTGGGAGCAGCCAGCTCAGAGCTTCATCTGCCAGCAGATCAGAGAACCATGGAATATCCTGAGCTGGGAGGGATCCATAAGGATCATCAGCTCCTGCAACAATCCCACCCTGTGTGGAGCTCTGGCAGCCTCGGGGCTGTGCCCATTCCCTGGGGAGCCTGGGCAGTGCCCAGCACCCTCTGGGGGAAGAACCTTGCCCTGATCTCCAGCCTGACCCTGCCTGACACAGCTCCAACTTTCCCTGGGTCCTGTCCTGGCACAAAGAACAGAGTTTGGAGCTTCAGCCCTTGGTGAAGTCTGACCTCAATCTCCTCCAGTGAACAATCCCAGTGCCCTCAGCCGCTCCTTGTTGGCCCTTCCAGATCCTTCCCCACACCCGTCCCCCTCCTTTAGAATCTCTCCAATGGATCTGGATCCTTTTATAACCCTCTGTTCTCTTCCCCATCGTGCCTTGCTAAAGCCACCATCCCTAGGGATGATTTCCTCTGGCAAAGAACTCCAAAGGCTATCTCTGAAGAGCGGCAAAAGCCAGGTGTGCTGAGAAGAGGAGAAGCACAGGTGTAAAGGGGAGTGTAGAGCTGACATTCCCATGGGATTAACCATTACTTCCTCCTTCCCAAGCAGGCTTCAGAGAACAGTGCCTCCAAAGGATGATTCTAAAGGTGTTTTCCCAAGCTGCTTATGCCCTTCCCATCACACAACTCCAGTGAAGGGCTGAATCACCGACAGATTTAATATCTTACCACATCCTGGTTGCGGGAAGAAATTCTACTGGAATTTGTCTGGGATTTACAGAATGATACCAGAATCAAGGTGCTGATAATTCCCTCAGGGACACTTTGTGGAACCGGGGCAGACTCTCTCCTTTGTCACAGCAATATGGAAAGCCAGAATTCAAAGTAGTGGGTTTAGAAATGATTCCTCAGCCAGAAAAAAGCAAGGGGAAATGAAAAAGGCCTCAGGAAATAAAAATGTATGTGAGACAAATAGTTTTGAATATTTGCAATGGGAGATAGTCCAAACTGTGCCCTTTTAAAATAGTGAGAATGTGCAGCTAAACCTTTTGGAATGCTAACAGTCGTTTTGCATTTCATCTGGCAAGTCCCAGGTGGGTTTCAGACTAATTACCTCAAAATGCACCTGCTCACAGCTGGAGAACAGCTGTGCAGCTCTGGAATACTCAGAGTTTAGGACACCTGATCTTGTAAGTGTACAAAACCTTATAGTCCACAGAAATGTTTGACAGGAAACAATCAATTAATTCTGGTATTAGAATTTAAAAGCCACTTCCTGAATTGCAGCAAGGAGCTCATTGCCTTAAACCTACAAAGCCTTTCTTAATTCTGCAGTGCAGAGCAGGAGCTGAATTTTGTAGCTTGAAACACCCTCCTCTTCCCTTTTCCTTTGTTTCCTTCAGTACCTCCTTCTACCTCACAGATTGTATTTAAGTGATTGTCATATCCTGTCTGCAAAAGTTTATGCTGTCTGATTTTCCCTTTAATCACAGAATCACAGAACCACTGAGGCTGGAAAAGCCCTCCCAGCCCA
>VRYO01001366.1:23126625-23141864 GCA_009812075.1 Sialia sialis
TCCCAGCCATGCAGTTCCAAACCCTCACGTCACACTCCTGCAGGACCCCACACTCCCAGTTTTCCCAGTCCCCAGACTGTGCCCACAGCACTGGGACAGCTCCAAGACAGTCTTGTTTCAAAATGTTCCTGGAATTTCCATCTTGCCATTCCACATGTTGGCTGCACCCCCAAACTACAACCAACCCTCCTAAAACACAGGTTTGTGGCTGTCCACAGCTCTTGTTCCTGCTCCCAAATCCAGCTTGGACGCCTTCATTCTGAATGCAGCCATATTCAAGACACAGGATTTGGGGTGAGAAAGGGGGAATTTGTCACAGGTCAGAGTGGGGATTGAGACCAGGCCACTCCTCAGCACAGAACAGCTGCTTTGGGGACTTCAGGCACACATGGGCTGCTGTTATCCTCAGTGGGACTTTTTGGAAGTGAAGGCTTATTAACATCAGGGCAGGCTGCAGCATCTGGCCACAAGAACATCAATTAGTTGCCTACCAAGTTATCCAGCAGCAAACAAAGGCAGACTTCCAGCACTCAGACCAAATGGGTTTGTAAAAGAAATAGGCTACAAGCTCAGGCAGTCGGCGCCAAGTCAGTTCTGTGTTCACCAGGTTTGCTACAAGAAACAGAGGAAATGGAGGTTTGGCTTTCTAACAAAGCAACATCCTTTGGGACCTAAAGAAAGAAAAAAACATTTCCTGTCTGCCACTTCAACTCAGGATGCAGAGCTTGTCTGGAGAAATCTTTATTCCCCTGGAAAAAAATGACAGTGCTGTACTTACCCTTCCTTGAATCATTGCATCTTTCTGCATCCAATTTCCATCGTCTCTGCCTGTGGACAGCTCTGTTGAAGCTGCTGTAATTGGAAACAATTCAAAAGGAATTCCAAGAGAAGTTCCGTTGAAGCGGTGCTGTCAGTCAAAAGCATTCCAGCATCTGGGACCACCTCAGAAATGTTCTCAAGCCTTGGGAGCTAGATGCACCAGGAAGTGATTTTTAAAAACAGGGGAACCGCCCAAGGCAAAGAAGGATTCTGCAGCAAAGGAATGAGCTGAACCTACTCCCAATGAATTACAGGATTTGAGTTGTTCCTCTTCACTTTCAGAAGAATAATGGAAACACATCCCTGGAAGAATTAAAATCCACAGCCATAGCCTAGATGCAGACATGTTGCTGACACAACTGCCACAATTTAGGTGCTGAGCTCAATGCACATCACCCTTGCCTGTTCTCCAGTTCCTCTTGCTGGCACTGGGATTTTTGGAGAAAGCAGAAAGCTGTCCCAAAGGTAGAAAAAAGTGGGATTTTTGGAACTGGCTTGAAGCAAAGAGATCAGCCCCAAACATTGAGATGCCCTAGAGATGTAGCCAGAGTTTAAAACCTCTTCATTGCTAAGCATCATCATCATCATCATCATCATCATCATCATCATCCAGATTGACTGGTGTGCATCAGCTTTTCCACTGTGTCCCTCCAAGGCTACACAGGACATTCCCATAACCAGGGCTTGGGACAGGTGTATGACCAAGAGGATCTCCTGTCCCTCTGCCCAGCTGTTCAACATCTGCTGCCCAGGTGCTACAGAAACAGCAAGGCCAGGGCCCTGGGGATGCAGCAGCTCTGGATGGCAGCAGCAGAATTCCCAGATGGGCAGTGGCAGCTCTGGAATGCCCAGATGGGCAGCAGCTCATCCTAAGGAAGCTTGGGGCCAGGCCTGACCCTCACCTGCTCCACTCGGAGTTTCTGCCCAGGGAATATTGGACAACTGTTTCCAAACTCCTTATTTGATAACATAAAAGAGCAGGAGAAGCAGAGAATCATGGAAAGAGTAATGGAGTGGTTTGGGTTGGAAGAGACCTTAAGGCTTATCTCATTCCCCCCCTGTGCCATGGGCAGGGACACCTTCCACTGTCCCAGGGTGCTCCATGCCCCAACCTAGCCTGGAGCACTACAAACATCAATGCAGAACCAAACGTCTTCCTATCTTGTGGTTGTATTAATGACTGATGTTAAATTAAACCAATGGAATTTAAATGAACTTACATCAGGTTTAACCTGGCAAACACAGAGCAAACTTGGCATCAAATGCATGAACCTGCAGCCCGTTTCTTTTACAAACCAATCTTGGTTTTTGTAAGGACTCTCTGTGGGTTTCACTTAGCAAGTATCAACAGAAAACTCTTTCTAAGCACAATTCCACAGTAAAGTCAATGAAATTTTGCTTAATCATACATAACCCTGAAGGGATAAAAGCAAACCAGCCCCAGGCAGGCTGGACAGAAACAGGCCAAATACTGAGAAGGATCTCATCCAAGCAGGAATTTATTTGGGATGGATTAAAAGCCGCAGAGACTGAAGAAGATAATTAGTAAAACCCAAAGAAAGCAGAAGGCAGTGGTCAGCAGCTCCCTGCCAAGGAGCAGACACTGTGTGTGCTCTGCCTGGAAAAGAAGCACTGGATGTTGTGAGCACAGAGACAAATTGGATTGTCCTAGGGGATCCAGCAGCAGCAGCAGCCCTAGTCTCCCAGGAGCCGTGCACCCAAGGTAATATGTGTAAGGTCTAAAATCGACAGCAGTGATCCCATAATCACCCCTGTAACAGTCCTGTGATTAAATCAGAACCATTCTGCTGCAATTCCAGCTTTTCCACCTTAAAACAACCCTGCCTTTGCTTGGTGGCAACCTGCAGTCCCACTGCGGGGTAGATAGGGAAGGCATTCCCAAAGAGCATGGAAAAGGGGAGCAGTTTGTGCCTGTGTTTTCACAGTCTTGCAAGAAACCCTCAAAGTTCAGGGATCTGTGGAAAGGATCCCAGAATGATTTATGTAGGAAGAGAACTTAAAGCCCATCCATTCCCCCTGGCCATAGGCAGGGATACCTTCCTCTATCCCAGGCTGCTCCAAGCCCCAATGTCCAACCTGGCCTTGGACACTGCCAGGGATCCAGGGACAGCCACAGCTGCTCTGGGAATTCCATTTCAGGGCCTGCCCACCCTCCCAGGGAACAATTCCTTCCCAATATCCTGTCTATGCCTGCCCTCTGGCAGTGGAAAGCCATTACCTCTTGCCCTGTCATTCCAAGCCCTTGAAAATAGTTCTTCTCCATGTTTTCTGTGATTTCCTTCAGTCAAAACCTGTCCCAGGATGAGATTCCAGGCTATGGCCTGAACTCACACTGGTGCTGGTGGAACAGAATTCCATGAGATGTCCATGAGAAGCCTGACTCCTGTTTGGCTCTGAGCTGCCCTGGAGAAGCACATCCTGAAATGTGGCTTGCAGCTGATAAGGAATTTTGATTAATGTTAACTAAAAACATTTACACTGTGGAGAACCTGTAACATTTGCTGTCTTCACATTATAAAAAAGAAAGGAAAAATTTGCATTCCAACTTCTGATTGTGGATCAGGCAGCCGGAATTTGATTGGGGTTTTGACACAGCGAAGTTTCTGTGCCTGATCCTTGGAGAGTTATTGGATAAATAGAGGTGCTTTACTAACAGCAACACAAGCAGCCCTTGGAAATCCTCTTGGAAAAGGAGCTGTCCAGACACACATTCTTACCCCTTGCATCCAGGGGACACGTCCAAGGATTTAGGAGTGCATCAGCCAAGAAGCATGAGGGGGAGTTTGATGCAGCTCCTGAGGGAATCTGGTGATGCAAGAGATGCACCATTAATGAGCACTTAACTGAAAGCAGCTCAACATGAAAAGCTGATGTCAAGGATTGCAGGAAGCTTTCTCTGCTGATTCGTATGAATCTGGACCTCTGCACCCAGAAACCCTCCTGCACACTGCTCCAGCTCCAGCTTGTCCAAGCACCCAGCTGCTTCCAGGAACCAGGAGTTTGGCAGTTTCAGGCTGATACTTTGGGCTTCTTAATTTTTGTAGAGAGAAGAGGAGAGAGATATTTTCATTCTTACTACAGTTTTGCAGTTCAACTCCTTTTATTTATCTCTCCCCATAAATCAGAGGGATTTGGGGTAGGAAAGATTTTCCATTCAGAAATTGAGGCCTTTATTTAATGAGATGCTTAAATTGGTGATATT
This sequence comes from Sialia sialis, assembly GCA_009812075.1. NCBI lineage: Eukaryota > Metazoa > Chordata > Aves > Passeriformes > Turdidae > Sialia > Sialia sialis. The sequence continues at coordinate 23,130,668 of VRYO01001366.1, forward strand.
TATTGCTCAACTGAACTGGAGTTGTTTAGTCCACATAATTCACTTAGTGTAGGACAGGCATTTTCTGCATCACCTCCAGTTGCTGTCAGAACCCCAACAGTGCACCCCAAAGCTTAATTTTGATGTGGTTGTAAAAATCTGGGCGGGTCAGTCAGATTTCTTTCAGAGGTGATGTGGTGAATGCACTTCAGAGCGGAGTTCTACATTTACCAGGGGAAAAATGAGAAAAAAAAGAACCATCCAGTCCCACCTCTGCCATGGGCAGGGACACCTCCCACTATCCCAGGTGGCTCCAAGTCCACTCTTGGACACTTCCAGGAATCCAGGGGCAGCCAAAACTTCTCTGGGCACCCTGTGCCAGGGCCTGCCCACCCTCCCAGGGAACAATTCCTTCCCAATATCCCATTGAATCCTTCTCTCCTTTGGTTTTAACCCATTCCTTCTTTTCCTGTCACTACAATAGTTTTGCCTTTCATTTTCAAAAATAGCACAAAATATTTTTTACTTTATTTCTTGCCTCCCCATTTCCTAAAACAAGAGATTTTGTATCTCCCCATGCTTGGCCCAGAAGACAAAACTGATAAAAGCAATAGAGTTTGGGCTGAATCCTCTTTTCCAACAGGAAGTGACTGAATAATTGCACTTTATTACAAAATCAATGAATAAAAAATAGAGAGAGGGAAGGTTTGGGTGGGTTCTATTCCACCCTGATTGATAATTTAGACCTCAAAGGTCTGAAGGACTTGAAGCTTGCTACAGTTTAGGATCACACATCAGATTTGTAGCTCTGCCCTAGACCTGAATTTGCTGAGGCAGCTCCCGGAGGATTTTTGCTGCCTGTGAAACACCTCCTCCTCTCCCAGCTACCTCCCTCTCCATCCCCACAAGATCAAAGTATAAGGAACAAATGAAACTATTTCTTTACAACTTCAAGGTAAACCTAATTTGCTGTAAAGCTGCAAAAAGCAGTGAGGAGCTGCTTTTCCCTTGGTTTCTGCACCAGCAGCTAGCGGGATGAAGAAAGTGCATCCACACAGGGCAACAAGAGCTGTGAGGTGGCAAAACTCGGGTCAGATTTCAGGGAATAAAGTAGACTTGGAATTGGGGGCGTTTGCCCTTTGGGACTTCTCATCTCCAGCCAGGATGCAATGAAGATCAAAAGGTCCCTAATCCCAGTTTTTGGCTCAGGGTCAGCCCTGGGAGCCAACAGGTCTGAAGTCAGCCTGAATAAAATGTTTCCTGAAGTCAATTCCTGTGCTGGCAGGTTCAGGAAAGGTGGGAAAGGATGGATCACATCTTTGGGATCTGCTGTCCCAGAAGGTAAGCAATTACAGGTGAGGTGGTGGCTAGAGGGCACGCGACATACAGGACCTGGGAAAAAAACTGGATAAAATGGAAAGAAAATGGAAAAAAGGCCCATGTACTGATAAAAAGCATAGACTGTGAGAGGCAGAGAGCAAGATGGGTGCTGGAGGTTGCTTTTCTTGGCAACCTCTGCTCCTGCCACACCTCAGCTGCTCTGATTGCTTCCTTCTGCTAGGAACACACAAAGCCCAACCCCAGATCAGTCCCAGTCACAGCCAATATTCCCAAGACATTAAAGAAAGAGAAAGGGAACATCCATCAATAAGTCCAAAAGCAGACAATCCCTCAGGTTCATACAAGGCCTGCCTGATACATTGCAGGTTTTGGTCATGACTGAGCATTTCTGATTTTTTCTGGATAAAATGTCCTCTTATTCCAGCCCAAATGTGCTGTCATGGTCTTGGGAATAACATTTATACTTTACAGCATTTGGGTTGTGCAGAATTAAAAGGGAAGATCTTTAACCTGACATGTTACCAACATAGTACTTTAGACCAAGTATGTATTCAGGATGGGGAACTTGGATTATCAGGCTTCTTATGGGGTCTGATGCATTTCCACAATCCTGAGGGAATATTTCTCTGCACCAAACACACTTATACACAAGAGGGTGGAATTGCTTTTGCATGGAAAAAAGTGCCCCTGTTTGGCCATTTCCTGGGAGGGAAATGTTTGTTTCCAGGTGTTACCCAAACAGCATTGACAATGAACATTTGCAAACACACTTCCCAGGACACAGCATCCCAGTTCTGGAAAGGTCCACTGTCCTTCCCCAGCTTCACAGGGGATTTTTCAGCACCTTGTACTTGTGGTTTCCTACAGGACATGAGGCCAAAATCCAGATGGATTCAATTACCTGGAAACAATCCCGGTACACTCTGATTTCTCTGGTAGTTGTGCTGTTGCTTCATGGAAGGGAAATGTGAAATTAACCCACCCCACACCATTTCCAGTCCCAGAATATTGACCATGGGTCAATAGGATGGCCCTGACAGCAAATCCAAGGTCATTCCCATCCACAGGGAAGTCACGGCAGGAGCTGGAACAGCAAATCTAGAGAGAGAAAAGCCTTTAAAAGAGCCCTGCTCACTTTGTTTAAAGCCCAGCAAACACTGAGGGAGCAGTTTAACACATACATAATCCCTATTGTGTTGTGTCCTGCTGTTTCAATACTGTTGGCGTCAATAGGATATTCCTGCCACTTACAATCCTGGGATATTTTAGTGTCCTGGCCTCACTGGCACACCAGGCACTGGTGGGGTGCTGGAGGATCGCTTTTAGGGCCTTAAAACACAGGTGGGAAAGAACAAAAAGCTGCCAATCTTGTAACATTTAGAACTTTGGGGGTTTTCCTAGTCTGTATATTCAGCATAATTTTTTCTTTATCGACAGCAAACATTAATGAACAAAAAAAAAAAAAAAAAAAGCTGCCCCAAAACATAGAAAAAGATAAGATTTAATTGAATAAGAAATAACTTCTTAGTCAAAGAAATTGCCTGTGTGGGTGGTTTATGGTGCATCATGGTCATAGAACTGCAGAGTCATGGAATGATTTGGGTGGGAAGGGATTGAAAACCCATCCAGTGCCACCCCTGCCATGAGCAGGGACACCTTCCACTATCCCAGGCTGCTCCAAGCCCCAATGTCCAACCTGGCCTTGAGCACTTCCAGGGTTCCAGGGGCAGCCACAGCTTCTCTGGGCACCCTGTGCTAGAGCCTCACCACTCTCCCAGGGAGCAATTCCTTCCCAATATTCAATCTAAATCTCTTTTTGTACCCTAAAACACTTCCCTTTCTCCTACCTGGGTTATTTTGCCCATCTGCCTCTTGCTCATTGTTGATTGCCCTTTCCCGGTCCTTCTATATTCCTGTCACATTTAAAGATGGATCATTATCCTGAGAAATCCAGTATTTGATCCCATCTTTCTGCAGAGAGATGCTGACACAATTAGGGATTATTTGAAAGTGGAATGACATTTTTTCCATGGATAAAACAAGAAAAGTCGCTCCAAAAACCTTGAGAAAAGCTTGTTGTGGTGAATCTGGGACCACAGTGAAGGAACTGATGTCACTTCACTCCATGCTCCACGTATCCATACATTAAACCCCAAACCTACACAAAACCCAAAGTTCACTTCCCCTGAGGCTTTTTCCCAGAGTGGATCTTACTTGGCATCCTCTCAAAATTATCCTCAGCTTCCAATCTACACCGGTGCAAAAAGAATTCCAGCACCCCTCTCCTTCCACAGCCAGCAGCAGAACACCAAGGAAATTCGGTATTTTACTGCAGAGCAAAGTTTGTGTGTTTCATGATCCCCCTCCAGTGACGTTTTTTGGGAATCCCACTACAGATAAAACTGAGGACACACAACCAGATCTTAGAAAGTCACTCCTCTTTTAAAGGACTGGGCTGTACAAAAACAAAGGATATTTTTCAAAGGCAATTAAAATTATTTTCAATAGTAAAGGATTCAAAAAGTGGAAAATTCCTTCCTCCGAGTTAAGAGCAGCTCATTCCAAGTTTTCCACATCAGCAGTTTGGAATTCTTGTTCCTTTTTCCCTTGAACACATTTTTCCTTGGCCTTGTCAGTCACCTTGTGGGGTTACATAACTCAGTGACACACTTCCCCTGCCCTGATTTTCCAGGTAATCTTCCAACTGTTCTTCCTGGGGGAAAACTTGTTCTGAGCAGGAGGATCAGGTATGAAACTTCCAGCCCTGGATTTCCTCAGGACAGAAAACTTGACTCAGGAGTCTTCATAAAAACAATATCTTTTTGTCCAGACTCCAGAAACAATCTCAGCATGGATGATTTTGGATATAACCCCCCAAAACCCCAAATCAGAGTTAATATCACACTGCTTTGGAGAATTTTATTCTAATTATTAAGCTTAATTTTTTTTACCAGGGTTTTAATTCACCCAGTGGGTTTAGGTCCGCTGACCTGTTTTATTCAGATGACAAAATTCCTCACAGTGCATAGCACAAGAAAAACTCCCATGGGATAATTTTCCACAAGGAGAAACCACCAAATATCTAGGAAAGCATCATTCCTCACATTAAGATATTCCTAAGTGCATTTTCAAGGGGTGATACCTGAGACCGGGAGCCTGCACAGGGTATTCCCAACCCCACAGTGAGGGAATGAACTCTTGGGTTCAAATCTCCATCAGTCCAATGGGGTTGCAAAACTTAATTCTTTTTAAAAGCCCAAATACTGCTTAGGTTATCCTGGTAGCCAGATCTGACTCGAAAATCTCCTGAAATTCCCAAATCCCTGCATGCAATTTCCCTAGAACGCAGCAGCTGTTGCTTGCTATGATCTTTGGGATGTTAAGGATTAAGTGACCTTTCTGGGGAGCATTCTCTGGGAGCACAGCCTTTTCCAGCCTTCCCAACTGCAGCTTAAATTCTTGGAATCAGCTGGGGCATTTCAGGGCTGCTTGTCTGGAATCCTGGCCCCAAAGCAAAGGCCTTGACCCTCCCCAATGTCTGGGCTGCAAGAAAGAAATCCCAGAGCTCACATGGAGCATCTGATGTCTCTAGAGGAGCCCCCGAAAATTCCAGCACTCCAAAATCAGGGAATGGTTTGGGTTGGAAGGACCTCAAAGTCTATCCAGTGGGCAGGGACACCCTCTACTATCCCAGGGTGCTCCAAGCCCTGTCCAGCCTGCCTGGAGCTGACTTGGTCCATCCCAGGTGCCAGAGCAGGTAGAAGCTGTTTGCACTGAGAGGCGCAGCCTGGGGAGAATCTTTCAGATCCATCCCATCCCATCCCATCCCATCCCATCCCATCCCATCCCATCCCATCCCATCCCACTCTCTAAATCCCTGCACAGAAGCCTCTGGCCATTTTTCCCAGACATTTTCCTACCATCCCCATTCCCACTGGTCTGGTTTTATCCCTTGCAAGTTGTTGCTGTCTGTTTTACTCATGCTGATGTTTTAAGTGACAGAACTGCTCCCCATTTCACTCTGCCTGTGTTGTGGATTTATTCCAGTTCGCTGACACAGGACAGGGAAGCAAATTATCCCTCACTCCAGCATTTGGGGCACTCAGTTCCAGGCTATCCTGTACAATGTTAATTAGATCTGGTTTCACTGGCACAAAATCCCCTTTTTGACTGGGCTAAATTTATTCCATAGCATTCCTCAATCTATTTAGCTCTTGTTAAACCCTTTCATCCCCTGTCCCTGCAATCACTGGTCTTTGAAAATTATCAATTCCATCTCAGAGATGGAAAATTTACCTCATTTCTGACTCCAACAATTTCATAGAGGAACTGATGGAGTGATTTTCTTTTGGGAAGGAAAAGCAATTCTGCCTGGATTGTGTTAGTTCCTTCAAATGTATTTTCAATTCTAATTCAGTGCTTCTTTTGTGTCTTTCATACATCTTTTTGTGTCATTCAATTTTTAAAATGGTGCAAATTATAAGGGGATCTGTCAACTTATTTTGGGATGAGCTGTGATTCCAAAATAATAAATAATTCATTATAAAGTTTAGCACCAAACCCAAGAAGAGCCAGAAGAAATAATTGTGAAATACAGTTCGGACATGGACTATCTGGAATAATTTCCAATCAGATGAATATAGGGAATTCTGCCACATGCATTCCTGGCAAAGGTGTTGCCAATAGGGTTAGAGAAACCCAGATTTGTTTGGGCTGGAAGGGACCTTAAAGCTCATGTCATTCCATTGAAGACACTTTCCACAATCCCAGGTTGCTCCAAGCCCCATGCCAGTGATGAAATCCAGGGAGAATTATCCTAAAAACCAGTTAGGAAAGAGGTTCCAACCCGATTTTGAAGCAGATACGGAAGAACAGGATGAATAAATGAATCCTCTGGTTCAATGCCACAACAGAAAGGGAGAGCACCTTAATCTTCTCCCTTATCCCGAAAATCTGGAGTGATTTTCAAAGTGTTCCACCACTTGCTTGGAGTGCCTTGTGGAATTTTAAAAGACTTTTTAAACGACTTGAGCCCACACCTTTGTGATCAAGGGTGTATAATTGCCAGGTAACAAGGCAGAAACCCCAGGGTTAAATAATTGCTGGACTGTAAAATGGAGGATTTAATTCCCACTGTGGGAAAGCACCACTCTGGGAAGGTGGAACCACCCTCCAGAGGCTTCAGCCATCCCACTGATCAAGGGCTGCTGACACCCACACCCCTGATAAGGAGCTGCCCTTATCAGGGAGCAGTTGCCACCTTTTCCCTGAGATCAAGGGATTCTCTCTTTCATGCAGGAGCTGTGAAAATGAGGCACAGGACTCAGCCCCACACGATTTTCTCAGCAGAAAAATCGGTGGATGTTGTGACAGGAGAACACCCAGCAGCACCAGGCAGGTGGAGGTTGGACCTGTTACACCATCACAGCCTGACCATGGCACTAACCCTCTGAGCAAGCCCTGTCAGATCCTGGTGTTTGCTCCCAGTGAAATCTGTCCTGTTGGATAGGATGACTTCAAAAAAGCATCTCCTTACCTGCCCTGGGATTCCTGAGCACCTGGAGGGTTCCTCCTTTCCTTCTCTCCTCAGTGAAGCTACAAGAGGAGAGATTTTCCCCTTTGCTTATCACCTAGTTAGGATCCTCTGCTTGCTCTACAATACTGCATTTTCCATCCAGATACTGTCCTGAAAATAGCACCAAACAATTTATCATCAGTGTTTTAATAATGTAGATTTTCTGTGTGCTTTTTTACCAAAACATACATCATACAAATACACACATTCATATATTCCCAGTGCAGGGCGATTATGCTGATTAATGTGTACACTGAGGTAAAAATCATGGAATTCTGAAATGGTTTGGTTTCGAAGGGGCCTTCAAAATGATCTCATTCCCACTCCCTGGGCAGGGACATCTTCCTCTATCCCAGGCTGCTCCAAGTCCCTTCCCAACCTGGCCTTGGACACTGCCAGGGATCCAGGAGCAGCCACAGCTTCTCTGTGCAACCTGTGCCAGGGCCTGCCCACCCTCCCAGGGAACAATTCCTTCCCAATATCCCATCTAAAATTCCCCCTTGTCAGTCATCCCCCCTTGTGCTATCACTCCAGTTCCTGTTGCAGGGTCCCTCTCCAGTTCCCCTGCATCCCTTCAGACCCTGGAAGGAGCTGTGAGATCTCTACACACTCTTCTCCTCTCGCTGAACATTCCCAGCTTTCCCTGCCAGCATCCTAGCCCAGCTGTGAGCAGCTGGGTGCCATCCTGCCCAAGGCAGGGGCTGGAATGAGATAATCTTTAAGGTTCCTACCAATCCAAACTATTCTGGGATTCTCTGGCTCCATGATCCACCATTACAGGGGTGGGCAATGCTTTTATTTATCCGTGTCTCCATTCCTACTTTAAGGAGCTTTGGATAAACTCACCCCAGCTCCTGTCTGAGAGCTGGAGGGCAGAGCCCAGTATGGGGATCTTCACTCCCCAAATCAGAGCTGCCTCCTCTTTGAAGTCCCTTTTTTGGTCCCCTGAGTGCTCTACTCTGCATTTAGTACCCTTTCCCCTGCCATTAATTAAGTGCAGCAAATGATTTTGCAGCCCAGGTCCTACAAGTTGATTGTCTTGATTAAATTCCTGACCCTGTCAGAAGAAATTTGCTATTTACTTTGCAGGAATTATTTCTCACAAGATGCCTTTGATTGGTGTTAATTATATTGTTGTCAATCTCTCACTGATTGCATCTGCCCAGGTCTCCCAGTCTCCAGCCCAGAGTGGCCCATTCAACTTTTCAAACTCTAATTTTAATTTATTCTTCCAAAACTGCTTCAGTGGGGTAAAATTCAGCAGAAATCACTCTTGAGTTGTGCCAGGGAAATATGAAAGAAATCTCTTCACTGGGAGGACTGTCAAGCCCTGGAAAAAAACTGCTAAAGGAATTAAAGTCCCTATCCCTGGAGATGTTCAGTGTATAGATGTGCCCCTCGGGGACATGGTTTAGTGGTAGCCCTGGCAGTGTTGGCTGATCTTGGAGAATTTTCCCAACCTTAATGATTCTATGATTTAATTTTTTTTTTAAATTTCCAAGTAATTGTACAACCCAAGGAGATACAGCCTAAACCTGTTGTTCCTTTACATTATTTTCTCTAAATAATGCAAAAACTATCCTGGGAAAAAAATCAATTTATTCATAAAATGTTCCATCTAAAAAAAGAATGGGTAAGTTTAAGGTGTATGAAGATGCTCTGAAAACAGGAAAAACTAAAAATACTCAGCCAGAGCAGAGCTAAGGGGCAATAATAGGTCAGTGGTAAGAATTTACATTATTGTAAACATAATTCTGTTTTTATAGCTCCCAGCTCTATATATAACCCTTAATCCTGACATTAAGTGCAAGAAATGCCCCATAAGTAAGAAAATGCAGCAGGATTTAGTGACAGCAGAGCCAAGATGGGAAGATTTGGAGCAAAATTGCCGTGGAATAAACATTCAAACATTTTTAATACCTTGATAAAATAGCAGGACTTAGGGACAAAGCCTTCTCACTTTTTTTTTCCCCCGAGACCCTTTTCTTTTAAAAAAATAAATATTTCTCATTTCATATGAACTTTTAAAATGAAATATTTAGAAAAATTTAGCACCACCCAAAATCTTCCTTCTCCTGTCAAATAAGAAATAGAATTCCTTGGGAATACTGTGGACACTGGGATTTTCTACAGGAAAAAGAGGACAAAGCTGCTCTCTTTTATATTTTCTTTTTTCTCAGCACTTTTATATTCCCTGTAGAGTATAAAATCCCTGTGGAGAGATGGAATCTGGAGGCTCAGGAGTTAAGAAAGTACAGCAAAAATACCTCAGAACATCCAGCTGCAGATCCCATAAAGCTTCTGTGGATGCCAATGTTATTCCCAAGTGGATTCCTCTGACACACCATGAATAAACTCCTTTGCAACATTTTTTTTTCTGACTTTGCAAACCAAAAAGTCAGTTTGTTTATTTGTTGTGTTGTAAAAAATGACCTTTTTAAGCTTTGTGGTAAAAAAAGAGAAACTCCTTAAAGTTCTGGCGCTTCAGAGGAAATGAAAAGAACAGGAAAGGCAAAAACCAGAGCAAGATGCTGCTTGTTTTTAAAGAACTCACTCATTAGACCATCTGGCCAGTCCTTTTATGGAGAAATCCAAGGTTTTTCCCATGGCTGCTTTTGGGGCTGTTCAAAAATAGTCTTCACTTTTGCCTTGCAAGTCAATTATAAATATCTGTGGCAGCATGCACAGCTTTACCAAAAATCCTCCCCAGAAAAAAAAAAAATGAATGTTGCAACTCCCACCACATTTTGGGCTTTTTTCTTACCATGATCATGTTAATGTTTGATTAATTATTTAAAAAGTAAATAATGCAACAGTTTTCTACATATAAATCCCTCAGGATTGCCTGGGGTGGTTATTGCAGAGATGTGTGAGAGGATTTGAGCCACTTTCTGGCTTTTTTCCTGTCCTGTGCTGACATCTGCTGGGTCTTGCTCAGATGCACAAACCCCTTCCGGTGAAACTCCCCATTCTGGGCATTAAGAGACTTCTAAAAAAATCCCCCTCTTTGCTTTTCCCACCAGGATTATCCTCCTCAGAGCTTTGTTGCCTGGCCCAACAAATCCCCGCCCTGCTCCCAAGAAATGACTGGTTTTCCAGACTTTATTTTGCACATTATGATGGAAAAGGAGGGTGAGGGGGCTAAGTGATTCCTCAGCTTCCCAATTCCCTACACCTTGATCCTCGATGCTTTCTCCAAAGGCTGTTCCAACTTCCCAAACTGGCTATATCTCCAAATAAATCCTGGTTTGGGATTGTTTGGGGGTTTTAAAAGAAAAAAATAGGAATGTCCTGGCTATGTATTTTCATCTTGGAGCAATAAAAATGATAAATATCTATTCCATATTGCAAATATTAATTTTTTTTTTAATATAGGGACATATAAGACAACTACCCCAAGCTGTGTCCTGAATAGCTTTTCAGGAACATCCAGGTGAGGATGGAAACTCTTGGATCAAAAGCAGGTGATGTGTGGGTATTGAGCTCTTGCTCAGAGCATCTCCCAGGAAGCCTGTGAAGGCATGGGGAGGTAAAATTAGAAATTAGGAATAATACCTTCACACCTCCTGGAAGAGCTTTTCTAGGAAATCTTCCAGGGGTTCTTTCCCTGAGCAAGAACTAGATGTCCATTCTGCCTCTGGAAAACACAATCAGCAGCTTCCTGAGGCTCCTGCCCTGCAGAGTCACAGGGGGTTTTGCAGGAGCATTTCAGAGCTGATGATGGAGAAGGAATTTTTGCAAGGACCTGGTGGGACAGGACAAGGGGGAATGATTTTAAACTGAATGAGAGCAGAGTTAGAGGGGATTTGGGGATGGAATTGTTCCCTGGGAGGATGGGCAGGCCCTGGCACAGGGTGCCCAGAGCAGCTGTGGCTGCCCCTGGATCCCTGGCAGTGTCCAAGGCCAGGTTGCACATTGGGGCTTGGAGCAGCCTGGGACAGTGGAAGGTGTCCCTGACCAGGGGAGCAGGTGGGAATATTTGTTTTTTAAGATCCCTTCCAACCCAAACCATTAAATGATTCCATGATCTCCACTATTTTAAGTTTCCTTTTGTGAATGGGCCTCTAGGATTAAGTTCTTACCCAGTTCTCATCTGCTTCAGCCTCTGGAAAATGAACTGGAACCATGCAGACATAGAGGTGAGGAGCTTTGTGCGCTTATTAGGAAATCCACACAACTTTCAACACCTTCTCCATTTATTGAATAAACCCATAACACGGGAAATAGACTTGGTGGAAGGTGGAAAATCAGGAATAATGGGGAAAGTGGTTCTGAATGCTGCTGGCTTGGATACAAGGTGTG
>VRYO01001366.1:23152873-23177263 GCA_009812075.1 Sialia sialis
TTCAGTTTCTGGCATGAAATGCTGCCTGTGTGCAGAGAAAAGGGCAGACACTTATCTGTGCGATGTGAGAAGGTGGAAAAGAACTGTGTTTCTGCTATCAGAATGCTTTGCCTGCAGAGATGATGGCTAGAGAATGAAAGTACAGCAGATCATAGATGCAATTACTTCCTGATTTCTCCAGTCCCCAGCTCCCACTGGAGTCTAGGTGCTATAAATTAACATCTGCTTAGGTATGAGATATGCCAACTCAATTCCTTGTGGTGCCATACTCTAAAAAGGATCAGCAGAATCATTAAGATGAAAAACTTTCTCTAAGTAGGGATCTTTAAAACCAAATTAGTTCTACTTTTGCCAATTAGGGCAATATCACAATTTAAGCAATATGTAACCCCTTTGATTTCTCCAGACAAACCATAATATTGTACAGTTACAGATGATTCTATCTCTAAGAATTTATACACAAACCAGACAAAAATAAGTAGGAAACATGGTCCTTATGAATGGGCTAGTAAAGGACACAAACAGATGTCACAGCAGCAGCTACAAAGTGGCAGAGCCCAAAAAAGGAAGGAAAAAAGGCTACTTCAAACAGCTGCTACCTGGTAGGGGCCTAATGAGGCAACAGATACCAAGTCTTTGTGAAATGTCATTTCTGGATGTCTTCCCATCCAAAGAAAGTGTTGCTGGTCCAAACATCTTTTAGTGACTATCCTTTCTCTGGTAGCTCTAGTAATAGGGAGGAAAAAAAGCATAGAGAAGCTACCTCTAAGCACAAAGATCCATGCTAGTTCTGTGCTCTTCCAGTATAGGAAAGCCATTAAAACAGCTGCTAACACCAGCAATTACTTTAGTCCACGGCATTTTGGGGGATTTGTGTTTATTGTGTGTTTTCTTCTATTCTGAGTTGCTTTTGTATTCCTATAACATATTTCAATTCTGCTTTGTATAGTAGACAAACAGGTCCCTCAAGAGAAAAGAAACCTGAACTTCAAAATACTTACTCTTTTTGCCCTGATTGATCTTCTCTTTGCCAGTTGTTTTCTCCTTTCCTCTTTCAAAGCTGCAGCCTGGGCTGGAGTCAGTTTGGCTTTATAAGCAGCCATTAGCTCTCCATATCTTTTCCAGTCTGTCTTTCTTGCTTCCTCATAAACCTACAGCACAAACCACCAACCTTAAACTTAAGCCAGATGCTTTCAGTCAGAAGCACTTGACCATTAGACAAGATAACACTTCTAATCTATGAGTAGAAAAATGACATTGAAAAACTTACACCAGAACATCAGATTTTCATCTGTGTGATTCCCTATTCTACATTTCAGAGACATGAAGGGAAAGGTACACAGAGCAGGAAGTCCAGAAGGGATGTGAGAGCACTTCAATTCTACTGAACAAACATATCTCCTTTAGAAAGCAGAATTTAGTTCCTAACTGCCTCTAATTGCTAACTGCAGTCAAGGAAGAACAACCATTACTTTGCTATAAATGGCTTTTAAAATCAGCAATGATCAGCAAGTCCTAGATTTGCTTTACATTATTCCTTGTAATGCCAGCCATGGGTTTACGCAGAGAATCACAAACGGGATGGGACTGCTGCGGAACGTCTTGAGCTGCTTTATGTTCCAAGCATCAGTCTCGTTATATGGTTGTGACAGTGGGAAGATGCCAGAAGCTCACATCCTTGACAGCAGCCACAGAACGTGATGTTACAACGCACTTTGAAAGCTTTTTGACCAATCACATAAAGCAAAAGCATTTAGACAATAGTTCTATCCACTATAAGTACACGTACTTTGGTTAAAACAATGCTTGCTTATTTTGAATATAGTACCTACTTGTAAGCCTTAAAATACAATGCACAGAGCTCCATTATTAAGCTTAGATCTTCCGAATATCTTGCTAGATGTACCTTTCCACAGCTTAGAGAGTTATTCTAGCCAAGCATTAATACACAGACCATTGTTCTATCTGTCCTTGCTTTCTCATGTAGCTTTTCTGCTGACAAAACTTAGCTCTAATTGCAGTTCTGCTGTTTCTGAGGCCTGCATTTTTGCAGCTTTCCCAAAACCCTCTGATTTTAAGGATACCCACACCCTGAAACTGCCACTCAGAGACACTTCAATACTTATAACTTAATCTGATGACACTTAAATCTATACAAAGCAAAAGAAGTTGCTCCTTTCATCAAAATTAACTGAGGTTTCACCTACCTTATACACGAGAGCAGAACAACCTAACAAAACTTATATTATATGTGTAATGCAATATTGCCACTCAGAAAAGAGAAAAAAATGGTTTGCAGCCCCACAGCCACTTGGAGTGAGAGCTGTGTCATTTCTCTGGCAACAGATCAAAATTATTAAAGTCAAGGTCATGTAAAAGTATAAGTAGCAAAGTATCTTCCTGTATTGGGTTTGCATGGCCAGATTCTGGTGGTGAAGGGGACACAGAGATGGTTCCTATTAGAAGCCTGATGGAGCCTAGGGCAGTCAGTTCCAAGAAGCACCTGCTACTGGCCATCAGCGACGGTGGTGGCACTTCAGGGATAACAGAGTTAAGAAGGCGAAAAAGAAAACCGCACAACTTCAGCCTGAGAAAGGAGCGAGACCATGTCAAAAAAACATTTCTACTGATTCTAAGGTCAGGAAAAGAGTGGCAAGAGATGATCCAAGCATGAGAGATGAGGTTCCTCGTCAGCCTGGGGTGCAGCCCATGGTGAGACAGTTGTGCCCCTGCAGACCATGGGGGAGCAGAGATCTACCTGCAGCCCATGGAGGAGACTATGCTGGAGCAGGGAGATGGATAAAGGAGGCTATGACCCTGTTACAGACCCATAATAGGGCAACCTATTCCTAAGGAGAGCAGCCCATGGAAAGGGACACATGCTGGAGCAGTTCCTGAAGAACTGCAGCCCATGGGAAAGAATCACATAGTGAGCAGTTCATGGAGGATTGTCCACTGGGGGAGGGACCCCAAGTTCTCCCACTGAACAGGAAGAAGCAGCTGAGGTCAGTCCAACACATGATGGACAGACCTCAGTCCCTATTCCCTGTGCTCCTGCACTGCTGTCAGGAGGAAGCAGAGAAACTGGGAGCGATGTTGAGCCTGGAAAGAGGGAAGAATAAGGGGAAAGGTGTCTTAGGATATCCTACTCTGATTTCACTGCTAATAAACTGATTTCCCCAAGTGAAGCTTGTTCTGCCCTGCTCGTGAGGGACCTCCCCCAGCTTTATTCTGACCCACAAATGTTTTGCTGTACTCTCCCCTGCCCAGCGGAAAAGAGCAGCTGACAGTGGCTTTGGTGGGCACCTGGCATTCAGGGTCATCCCACCACACTTAGCTTGAGTTATTCAAAGCTCCCAATTCTCCCAACTGTTCTGACGTGCTGTTTCAAGCCCTTTAAAAACCAACCAACCAACAAATCCACTAGACTAAATAAAGAAAAACACAAAACACCAAACCAAATAAAATCCCACCACCTCTAGAGTTCAAAGTACTCAGGGAAAGGACACAACCTTACCTGCTTCTGTGATGCTGGTAACTCCTTCCACGCACCTGCTAATTTTTTAATCAGTTCCACGTTGCTCGCTTCTGTACATCAAAATGAGAAAGCCCGGAAATAAAGATCAATACTGTATCTTTAGTAAGCTTCTTCAATTTTTCCCAAGGACAGCTGTCACAGGTATCATCTTCCTGTACAAATGTGTTTTTGTGCTTTCATAAAACGAACTCACTGTAACAGTTAAAGGGCAATGCTGTATTTGGGGGATGGGAAAGATTCACTGCTCACCTGGAACACAACATGCAGTTATAAACTGAAGCACCATTTCAAGGCAGCTATTATTACTCCACAACAATTTCATGGTTTTTGCCTTTTGAGCTGGATCTTTTCTATACAATGTAAGATGTTCTGATTTGGAGGGGGAAGCAGGGAAGAAACCAAAAGTAAAATTTCCAGTTCTGTGATTTTTAGCAAAAAGAGTCTGCTGAATTCTTCACTCTAGTATGTGATTTCATTCGCTTAATATACTTTGATTTTATTATCCTTTACTCATAATATTATTCAAAATAAGTTTAAAAAGTAATTTCCTTCTCAAACAAACAAAATTAATTACTTTAGTCTACTTTGGTTTTCATCTGACTGTCTTTGCCACTGGCTCTTGCACTAGGGTGATTTGATGAGGCCTCCAGTCTGACTTGAATTTGCAAAGAGGAAAAGAATAATTAAAAACCACCAACCAACCACAAAAAAGCCCCAAGCAAACCCCAAACCCAAGTGTGGTGCAAAGAAGATACCAGGTTTTCTTTCCTTGAAAAATCCTTTCCAGGCTTTCCCTCTACTTCACGATAAGAGAAAAAAAAAAAGATCAGCTGTTTCTTCCCTCTCAGACATAAACTCAGCCACCTCTATGGTGGAAAAGCATAACTAAACTCTTCTCAGTGACCTGACTTTCAGAATTCTGGAAAAGAAAGGCAATTGGAAAGCTTTAGTGCAAGTAGATCAGCCTCAAAACCTCAGAAAATATGATGCTTTGGTCACTGATAAAGAGAATAAATAATTGGGTTATTTTTGATGACTACCTTTCTTGTAACAAGAAAACCCCAAACTCTCAATTTGTATGTAAGATCCAGTATGTTTATTTACAGATTATTCAAATTTTGGAAATGTGGAAAACACTAGTGTGGTATGTAACTACAATATACTCTTGATAGTTCAGTTACCAACCTATGAGTGTGGAACTGCTGAACTGGTGAGCTAAATAGAGCATCAAATGGTTTTCCCTACTTAAATCTTCCTCGCTATTTACCCAGTATGACCACAATTCTTTAAACATTTTAACCTTCAATGGTCTTTCAAAACCAGCATATATTTCTATTCTGCAGCTCTCTGGCAAAAGTCCCTGCATTGCTTGTAAGTGAAGCATTTGATAGTAAACTAAACATATTCACAGAAAACCATCTTCCTCTAAATACACTTACTTTTTCTCCCATAGACAGTGATGCAATCCAGTACCTGCAATTTTTAATTATTAAGCCTCAAAATAAAATCATACACAGCTCGTAATATCAGCAAAAATATACTGCAAATAATAGAGTCCAAAAAAAATTGAGAATCCTAAATCATTGTTGACATGTATTACCAGGTGAGCTATTCCAACAAGCATTTTTGAAGTTACACACACGTATTCCTTGTTTACTTTTGAAGCACGGAAGACCAAGCAGGCACGTGCAGGCAATGGTTATGGCCATGCTGGTTTCACTTGGGAAATGGTACGGATACTCAGACGGGTTGGGTCTCTGAGATCACGTCTTTAGATCGTTCCCCAAGTTCGGTTTTACAATGGCATGGGTTGTTCCGGCTTCCTGGCTCACCCCACGCTGGGGAGCGAAGGTATCGGAGCCCCGGTGTCCAACAGCGCCAACCGCGGGCCCACCTCCACTCAAACCTCATACCTGGGTTTTTTTCCCTAAAAGCCGGACGGTTGTCTACCACAAAACGAAGATACGCGGTGAGGGGCCGCTTCGGGCGCTGATCCGAGCTGATTCCACGAGACAGGCACTGCTCCGCCGCGCCACCGGCCCTGCACACAACGGCACCATCGAGGAGGGTCCCCGTCCCCCGCTCGCGGAGCCCCGCTCCCGTCCCGCAGCGGAGGAGCCGCCGCCCGCCCGTGGCCATGAGCAGGCTCAGGCCCGCGGCTCGGCCCAGCAAGGCCGCAGCCACCGCCATCCCGACCCGCGGCGCCTGCGCGCAGGGAGCGCGCGGCACCCTGGGACAGAAGCGTGAGGGGCGGGGCCAGCGCACCGCGATAAAGTGTCCCCCGCGGCCCCGACACCCCGACACGAGAGTTCCGAACCGCGGCCGGGGAGGGTCACGGTGTGCGGCCGCAGGCAGAAACTGTAACAGAGATCACAAACCAACTGGGCACTAAGTAACTAGCTCTTGATGAGCTGTGATCGAAAACTAACCCCACGGCTTCATTGTTTCCTTCGCAATGTCAAGCTCCCAGGCGCAGCTGTGTCTGAAATAGCGGACGCGACAACTCCGACCAGCTCTCTGGGAAAAAAAAAGAAGATCTAAGGGGTTTTTTTTGTTGTTGATTTGGTTTTTTTTTTGTTTGTTTTTTTTTTTTCCCCGTCGTAGTAAACAGCACAGAATAAACTAAACTTTTCAGCCCTGGAAACAGAATTTGTACAAAAAGCACCAACGGAGGAACTCTGAAGGTGCAGTAGTGGAGGTATTTCTATCCACAGATACAGCCACTTCATACCATGACTGAAGTTTTAAATAATGTATTTATCATTTCATTCCGATAATTTCAAAAGCAGAAAGACTGAACTGCTAAGGGTATCATAAGAATCAAAGACTTAGCTTCACATCTCAAAACCAGCATGATCATAAAACAAGTTCCTTTTTTAATATTTACATATGCTTAATACGTATTACATATGGGTGTTGGGTGTTGGTTTTCAATCCTCCTGCTGGTTTTATACTGTGGTGAAAGTCATCCCATGCATGGCACAAAGCAGAAACATTAGCAGTTAAAGTATAAATGTTTTCAAACCATCCCTAACACAAAGGGATAAACCAAAAGAAACCAAGTCAAACTTCTAATTTCACACAGTTCAGTAGACATATTCCAGAAATTTAAGTGCAAAGAGAACACTATTTTTACCTAGAAAAAATAAAAAACACATTCTGATGGTCAGTTTTCTACAATAACTGGAGCAAGAAACGTAAATTATGTCTTTGCCTTCCTAGACACATTGCCCTAGTTCAAGTATAATGAAGCACTCAGTAACAAAAAAAATCCCTTTATTCAGCTTGCAAAATGTAGGGAACAGGACTATTTTAAAATTACTACAACCACTCTCAAGCTGCTGTTTCAAATGTCACCATTACATCACAGATAAAACTAGCACAGAAATTACATTTTCCCATATGTGACCAAGTTAAGTAAATCAGCAAACACGAAATTCATATTCCACTAGTAGGAATAAAAGTTCCTACTGTGCATGCTTACCACCCATACCCCACATTCCAATTTGATGCATATTCGAATAAAAAGCAACAGCAAAGAAACAAAAAACCAAATCAAAAATATCGTCCATCTTAAAAATGTATTCTGTGATGACAAATTTTCCAACTGAAAGTCATTTCACTTTCATGTGCAAGATAACAATATATTGTCACCTTTTAAAATTTTCAAATAACCACGAAGAATGAATGGTAGAAAATCAAGAGTTTTTCTGCTTTTGATCTATGTTTTAAGAACAGATTGCCCCTCTCCAGCACTATTTGTTTTCTACACACTTAGTCTGAAGCAACTAAAGTGCAAGTTAATGGAAAAGTTACTTTCAAGTGTGAGTGGACTGTAACATTCTGATATTGCAAATATACCACCTTAACAGACTTCTGTGATTATCTCCTCCACAGATGAATATTGGTGTGGCATGGCATTAACGTATTTGAAATCCTATATCCCAAAAATGCCAAAAAATGGGCATTCTCTCACAGCGCATGCCAATCTACCCCTGTTCTGTTCCCTTGGTGAGCACAGTGCCTGGTCCCTGTCTCTCAGTCTTTCAGTCACCCCCACCCTGTTTCCCTGCTGGCTCCCATGCCCTAACCCCACCTTTGTGCTGCCCCCACGTACCCTGGTAATTGGTCTCTGATGCTTCCCCCACCCCAAACACTTATGTACTTGAGCCTGGATCCTCACCACAAGGTTTGCCTTTGCCTCTAACCCTGGACTATCAACATGAGTGGCAGAAATAAACATGTCTGTGGAACCCTTACAAAGGCCCTTCCCGCCTCTTTTACCATCAAACATACTAACAGCTATCCAGGCTACAACAGTATAGTAGTACGCTAAATCCACTAGGCTAGAGCTAGTGTAAAAATCAACTGCAATCCAGTTCTAAGTAGCACATGATGGACATTCTGTCTACAAAGACACACAAGCTAGAACAAGTACTTTAAGGATATGCATGAATTAAGATACAAAAATAGGCAAAGAAAGCAGAAAATGTATTTTATTTATATGGAAAAGGCTGCATATGAATCTTTAAAAGATCTGTGAGAGTTTTATGTTGCCCACACGTCAAAAATCAGTTACATATCTTTCTACATACCAGTGCAATTAGTTCACATTGCAAAAAAATTAAATCAAGTATTCAACGGAATCAAAACCAAGTGTTTCTCCATGATCAGCATACAAAGATTTACAGTGCAAAGACCATTTTATGTTTTAAGAAGTCTGCTGTCAGTCTTCAAAATATAATGGGTGAGATTCTCTAATTATTTTCCCTACTAGCAGTTGTATCTTGTCAGTACTGTACACAAGCAAGTATAAAACGAAATTACTTACATTGTAAATAAAATAGTCTATACAGTAAAAAAATACAAATTATGTAAGAGAACTAACAAAAAGAAACTTGAACACACTTATGAAACAGACAATATACTTCAACGACATACATACAGTATTCATCACATGAAAACAGCTACTTTTTCTATCAAAAACGGTTTTGTTGATTTACAACTGAATTATAGATCTCGTAGTCTGAAGATGCAGGTGTCCAACTCTTAAAAATAAATGTCTTTTGCAAGGCATACAAAGACGATAAATATTCTTACCAAAGTCATAAGGTTAATTTTGGAAGTTTGTTCTCTCTTGCTCCAGAAACACACCTTCATAGGCGAAAAAAATTCAAAGGGTGTCACAATGAAGCTATGAACTGTGCTCCATTTCCTTCTAATTTTGAAAAAAACCTAGAATTTACAGTACTCTGTGGCATATGAAAAATGTCTTCAAAAGTTTACATTGCATATTTCTGAGTCCATTCTCTTGCATGTCTGTTGTATCTGTACGTGCAGAAAGAAGGCATTACAGTGAAGAGCTGTTAGTGATGCATTGCAATGGCCACGTATTTACTTAATAAAGGTGTTATTGAGCTTTTCACCTCTGAGCAGAGACAAAGAACATTAAAACAGTCTAAAAGCCAAGAAATATAAACCCACTACACATTCTGTTTCTAAGGTCACGTATCAGAGCTATTCAGACTCAAACCAAAACTCACAGGTTTGCATTAAATTGCATAGCATCCTTCATTTGTGTTTCACAACTGGTTCCCTTATTTGCACCTTAACAGGAATTTGTTGTCAATTACTCCAAAAGGCATATGCTTTTAAGAGTCTAACAGAGTTTACACATTTTAGTTCCATAAAATTCAGTATAATTAACTCGGATTATATTCTATATTCTGCACGGCTAGCTGCATTTCAAAACTCAAAAAGAAAATTTTCTGAAAAGCATCTTTTACTAGGTTTTCCTCCTGGTATGAAGCTGATTATTTTATAATTCCATAATCCCAAAGGTAAATGTCCTTAGAGAGTTGATAGCTTCCCCTCTGGTCCTTACATTGGCTACATTCTACTCTTCAGACTGGATTCACTGTCTTAAGTCATCCAGAGAAAAAAGCTGACAAGTTTTCAACTCTTTTTCATAGCAAGTCATATACTAACTGGTTTTCTTCTTAAGGATATGTTACCATACAAGTCTTGGATCTTAACTTAAAATACTCATAGATGAATGCTCAGAGGGAACCAGCCACTATACCTTTAATTTCCTACATCCAAGATAAAATAAAAATTAATAGGTGATCATCATAAGAAGATAAAGCTGTAGTCAAGACAACATATTGTCTCACTTTCCTTATCAATGATTAAATTTTGATATTTGGAGATAGAAAACCATCCCTCATTCACTTCCTTCACAAACAGGAGGCACAACAGCTGAAATCACTAATAAGTAGCTGGGTCAAAAAACGTTGAGCCACAAATGGGGAGAAGCTGATGCACAACATCCTCAACTGGAACACTATCTACTTTGCAAAATGAGCTACAGCATTCAAGCACTTTAGAAGTTACATGATTTGACTATACCAGACCTGTGAGAAAAACACCACTTTAATAATTCTTAGTCTAGGCAGAAAAATACTAGACCACAGATGACCAGGTAACTTCTAGATCACTCCTTCGCTGTCTATGGCTCAAGGTAAAAGTAATACTCAAATCTTCCTGAATCTGTGACATGTGACAAGCCACAGGCCACTGCATACACAGAAAGAAGTCTTCAATGGCTCAATACTAAAAAACAGGTACCAAACAACTCAGTCAGTTAATCAAAAGGTCAAAAATTATTCTGCACAGATTTTACAACCAGGATTGCAATAGCAACAAATAACTCATATTTGGGAAAATAATTTTTCATGCAATAAATCTAAGACGTTACACAAAAGCTTGATGTAACTAAGTACAGAAAAATTAGTTACCAACTGTTGTGTAGGCCTACAGTTTTCTACTAGCCATCACTATTCTCAATATTTAAAGAGCTAACCCTCTAGAAATCTACGAAAAGAGTATTGCTAAAATCAGTATTGAAGGTGCACAGCAGATAGCCACCTGCAAGTACCAAACAACTATGCATGTTATACTCACTTTTCCTTGTCTGACTTGTAGATCTGTGCAATATCTGGTACTAAAGGATCATCTGGATTAGGATCACAAAGTAAGGAGCATATGGACAATAAAACTAAATAAAAGAGACACTAGATTAAATAAGTCAGTTCGCTTTATTTCTATAATTCTTTAATATATCCCAGTACACTGAAGAAAGGTTGTAGGAAGGTATTGGAAAAAGAACACATATTAGTATTAAGCTGTCATTTAATAGTTCTGTCTAGAAATGTTTATACAGCATAATTTTCCTAGGGCCTAAGTAAACACCTGATACAAGCCCAGGGAATTTGAAACCTGACCTTTTGTAATGATTCTCTCTCCCACACCCTAGCTTAAGGAACATTAGTCAAACTACAAACCACACAGTTACACATAGATATTTGCTCAAACTAAGCTTTCCATCTACAGTTAAGGTAATTAATATTATTAATATTACATTGCCATGCAGTACTCTATTTTTGTATATCCTTTTCCACGTCAGTGCTGACAGTTATTATCTCAATCATGAGAACATTTCACCTAAGTGTGATTTTTTTTTTTTTTTTTTTTTTTTTTTTTTTTTTTTTTTTTACCTAAGAAAAGTGTGATTTCCATTTTGGGAAATACTTGCTCAGCATTAAATATATTAAGTTCATATTGATTTTCTGGTATTGAATCAAGGAGGTTTGATTTTTTTTCCTTAACATTTTCAGGCCATACTTTTCAGGCAATTTTTATTTTTATGGTCAGAACTAATATGCATACAAGAGTACACAGTTAAATAATTCTAAGTATGCTGTGAAAGGGAACTTCATGCTACCCTAAGAATCAACTGTAGAATATACGTTTTTCCCCTGCTTTATCTTGAGTAACAACTCAAGAGTCCACACCTATTTTCAGGAATAGAAAATTCAGCCACTTCAATATTGACTTATTCTGTTATAAGTGCCAGTAATATTAGAAAATCAGGTTAGAATACATGGTCACACACATGACCAGAGGTACTATAATATGCTGTAAACTCTTGCTTCAGTCAAAGACTAGAAAGGAGAAACTTCCATGAGTCACTGAGCTAATTTCTATTTTATTAAATACATAATATCTAAGCAGATTAAAAGCACATAATATCTGAACATGAGACCAGCAGACTGCTCCACTTCATAACCAAAGAAGTGCTCAACAAGCAAAAAGACAGAAATATACTGAAGATCTAAACATGTTATTAGTTTTCAGGTGTAGATTCCAAGTGTTAAACCTAAGTGCCAATATTACTTCCTTATAACTAGAAACAAGACAATTTTTGGATAGCTGTAAAACAACAAATTGATGTAAAAAAAATATACCAGTTACACATAAGAGCAATTTATGTCTTTAGCAATGATTTCAGGAAGCAGTATTAGACTTAGATTTTATATGGCTTGTGAGATTACTGCACAGGCCTATAATCATGAAAATTTGTTTTTCCAAAGAGATACAGCAACTGGACTTGCATTGAGCAATTTCCATTGGACAAAGCCACACATTTTTTTCTTTGCTTGTACATGCAATACAATGACACTTTGGCACACAACTTAGAGAGCTCCCAAGTACTTAAGACGCGATACGGCTTGACCTTTTGAGTCACATGAGATATTTCTGTAATATGACTAAGTATGCCTTAGCATTTTGAAGATGGGTGAGGAGAAACAACAGCACCCACATTTTAAGCAGCTTTTGAAGTGAAACAAAATGCCTGCAACAAAAGAACTGCTTAACTGTTAAGTCAATGTTAGAAAATTTTACACTGTTCAAGTATTGAGAAAGCTTAACTGCTGGATGAGAATATTTTAATAAATCTTTTACTGATGACTGTGAAAGGAGCTACATTTTAAAATATTAATCTTACAAAGTAAAGCAAATCAGAACAAATGATCTCATTTTAAAATAAAGTGTAATTAAGACCTTAGTCCACCCAAGGATGTTCAGGCAACCTGAAGGGCCATCAACAAGCAATCATGTAAGCTCACACAACATCAGTATCAGGGTTTCACATTTACTTCCATGTTGTGATTCTGAAGCCCTGCTCATCAGTTTCTCCTCCATTCAGCAGGCATAGTCAGCTATCACATTTCAGGCTAATTGTACATTATTATCTTACCCATCTCAGTTTAGAATATTTGTTTGCTGTGCACACTTTTTTTTCTTTTGCAATGTGACACTCCTAATAAACGTGGATCCCAGTATCTTGGATCATAACAAGAATTCCAATGGAATTTGCCTCTTCTGAAACATGCAGGATAAATTAGTTCCCACTACTACCTTCAAGACAGCGCAATAATACACGAAAACTGCTATGGCAGTGTATGCAGCTTCATAAATGCATTATCAAATCAGTGAGTTTACCTTTAGAAACAGTCAGAGCTGGTGACCATTGTGATCTCAAGATATCAAGACAAATATTCCCATTACTGTTTATGTTTGGGTGATATATTTTTGTTGTAAAAGCAATCTGTAATAAACAATAAATAAAGCATAAATAACATCAGATTATGGTTATTACATTTGGAATCCTTAACATCGCCCCTTCCTTTCCAGTCATATTAGATCTGCCAACACCATTTTTTTACAGTCTTACCTGCATCCATGATGAACATATATACTATTGCTCACCTTTCTTTTTAACTTCCAAAATTAAGCCTCAAAAAATAAACTTTGATCAAAAAACTTGCTTTCCTTAAAAGAAAGGACTCACCTTTGGTGGCTTGAACGGATAGTCTGTTGGAAAGTGTACTGTGAGAAAAAATACTCCCCCTTGATATGCACTATCAGGCTGAGAAAAAAATAAAAAAAAAATACATTATTATATTTCAGCTGTTTAGAAGCTTCCCTTCACCTAGATAAAATCCACTTTTCCGCAGTATACAGGCCACTATGGGACATAAACTGGGAAAGCAACTGAGGGAATTGAACCCTCCCACTGGCATGCAGAGTTACAGTAGAGCCAGCTGTGGCTACTACTGCAGCAGGACAGCACAGTTATCAATCACTACCCATCTGGGGAGAAAAAGAGAGGGAGATCAATAGTTTCACTGCACGAAGGGAATACAAAACAGGAGCAGGTCCTCCAAATCCTGTCTCCATGCAAGACCACAGCTGCTCTGATCTTCCTTCACTCTTAAAATACAAACATCCTTACCCTAAGAAGTGGTTTCTCTTTGCAGTGCAAAGAGGGGGATTTTCCAACATAATTCAGTTCATCATGATGATATCAGGGAGTTTTAAAACACACAACATCTTTATGATCTGTACAAATCTGTGAACATGCATTTTGTTAGACAACATGTGCACAGTTTTATGTCCAGGTTGCACACAGTTAATAGACAGAAATAATTTTGTTGTAGTAATGCCAAAGAACTTTCATTTTTTATTAACTAAAAAGGCGAGCTGGAAAGTCTTGATGCTAAGTGATGGAGCGTAGCTCTGCCATTTCTGCTTAAGAGAAAGAAGAAAACTACTCTCATTACATGGTAAGTTTACAAAAAACATGTAGGAACTCAATCACAGCAAAGCTGAACATCAAGTTTTTGAGTTTTCTTATGAATGGAAAGGCAGACTGTTTTTAAGTAAATCCTTTATCTTGGAAATAATAAACATTCTTATAGATAACGCTATGACTGTAAGAAGGCAATGCTACAAATGGTCTATTAAGCTATGCTGCCTTACACACTCAAAGTGCAGCGTGGGCTGCAGAGTAAGGCAGGTTATATACTGTCATGCTAAATCAGCATTAGGTGGCCTCAGAAGATTGCCACTGTACTTTCAATTAGGTTTGAAAGGATCTCTTTCTAGCATACTAAATGAATTTTTCTAAGTTAAAGTAAGCTGAAGATGAGAAAAGTTCGGTGTCAAAAAGAAGGCAAAGTGAAGTCACTATGTTTTATGAGCAAGATATATAAAACAAGCATTCCCACCTGAATATAATGTGGGCCTGGGAGACAGCCGATAGCTCTTTTACCCACTGGTTTCCAGAAGACAGGAGCTACTGGATCTTTTCGACAGGATCGCCACTTCAGCAAGACTACCTCATCTGGACTGCTGCCACCACCCTAACCAGCAGGGTATCAGGTTGTATTCTGACTGTCAGTGCTTTCTTTTTTTGTACTACTGCATGTATTTTACTTTTTTTTTTCTATTAAATTGTATTTCTGACTTGGAGTCTCACTGGTTTTGCTTTCAAACTAGTACAACCTCTAATTTCATGAAGAAGAGAGATTTTTTAAGAGTTACAGAAAGCAGCTGCTACCAGACTACTAAGACTACTAAGAATGACAATAAAACCCTAAAGTTTTAAGCTATAAACTGCACAGCTGAATGTGGCTGCTGTGTTTACAGAAACACAAATGAGTCCCTCTAACAAAAAGAGAAGCAAGGTCTCACATTTTTAAGGGGCGTGATTCTTATACTTACAGGTCCCATAATAGTTGCTTGCCAATGAAACACTGAAAGGCAAAAAGAAACAACAATTAGAGATTTTCTAAGCCTTTTTAGAAGTGAAATATACTGAATGCACTGGGAAGAGCTTACAGTCATCTCCAACAGGTCCAGCAGAACAGTGGGCTGGTGGATCTCGCTGCAGATCACTTAGTTCCTGCAAGAAACACAGAAATATTTGAAAAACATGAAGATTCATGCCACTTGGCATCATCCCTTCAAGAGTGGGAACACAAATCAATTTTATTAAACCTGTGGGCATTTTTTATGGTCTTTTAATAAAACAATCAACACTTGAAGTTGAAGCGGAAATTGAAAGAGTTTTTTTGCCACATGGCCTGCAGCTTACACTGTGCTAGAAATTAGCACCTGAAAGAATATAAGAGTTGCAACCAGGTTCACAGTAAGTTCAATATATTTGAAGGAGACAAAACAAATATAAGGGGTTTATTGATTAGTCTGTAAATTCACAGTTTACTTTAGTTAGGTACTAATCTAATGTTCCCTTGGCTTCTGATTTTACAGAAGTTTCTGTGTAGTCCTAGTCTATGGACATCAGCTGAGCTAAACTGGCTCATAAAACATTCAGAGCCTGCCTGGAGATGATGTATGAACATAATAAAAAGGTCCTAACTAAACTGGAAACTAAAGGAAAATAAAGGAAAACTATTAGCTCTACACCTTATTTACCGTACCTTAATTTAATTCCCTGCATACTTTTTTTTTTTTTTTTTAAAGACTACCAAAAAACTCCCAAATTGAAACTTAAGCACTCAGAGGAGCTTTTTTTTGGTCAACTGATTTATTTCTCTTGCAGGAGTCCACATAGTCCCAAACAATTTAGAATTATTATGTGATTTCACAAAACCAGCTCAGTTTTTAATCTGATTTATTATCACTATTTCAAACAGAAAACAACACAGGCAGTAACATCAGTTCATTTTCCTCATTTAATCCAATATACTCCTTTTGATGTCTGAACTTTCACTGTACTAAGGACAAACAACTTTTTCCAATTCTAGGCTGTAGAAACTGTGCTGTAGGAACTTTAATGACTACATGCAAGTACTTCCTTTGAAGTAAGTTAAAAGATGTATGTTCAATCACTGTTTGTAAATAACTCAATTCCTTACTCAAAACATACACATTTTGACAAGAGACATAAGCAGGTCTGTGAGTTTACTATAAGGAGTAACACCAGAAACATTTCTACTCAAAATACATTAGTCAAGGCAACTACTTAAAAAAATCAAGGTTTAAACTGGAGCTAAGTTTAACTCAAGTACAGAACTGGGGCACTTAGTGTGATCAAGTTGTACATATAATTTGAAGGGTTAAAAATCTGCACTTCTCAACTCCTGTGTTATATTTTTCCATTTACAACATCCAGTAAATATTTCAACTCAATTTACCATGGACTTGACACCTAAATTTAGCCAGACTTACGGGTCCACTCTTGGCCCTGAAATCAAAGAAAAGCACTTACTACTGCTCAGAAGTCACTTCTCACAATTCTTATGATTTAAAACAAGAGATGCTTTTTCCTATACTGAAATAGTTCAGGTTGTCAGCTGGCATTACTTCTCCCCACTTTATTCTGTTGGTGACACGGTATGCTGGTCCAGAAACAACAATCTGGGCTAGACTTTAACTAATAAAGGTACTTTAGAAGTGCAGTTCCCATTTTAATGAGAGGATTCAAATTTCATTAAGGAGCAATTCAGAGAACCAGATATTTATGCAAAGCCAAGCCACTGGCAGTACACACAGGGATTCAACAAATCTCGAGTTTCCAGCCGTCTCACCAGACACAAACATGGCCAGCAGCAGAGCTGTTACAGGCACTGTCTTCTCTAATTTGCAACTCAAGATCAAACCTAACAAGAGAAGATTAAGTCTTTACATGCAGTAAAAGAACCCAACTAAAACCAAACAGCTACATTACAATGCCAAAACAGAGAACTCAAAGTAACAATCATGTGCTGTATAATGGTCATTATTGAACACTAAATTCAAGGTAGTAACTGGAAAAATATGTAGCTTAAACTTCTCAGAAAGTCTCTAAAGTATATGCAAACATTCCATATGCATATAGGAACTACCCGACAACCACTTAGAGCCACAAGTCTGTAACAGTGCTTTTGCTGCTAGATGTATTCATCTTTACATACCCCAAAACCACACAGATTTGTTTTCTTTCATATGTACACATGTACTTAAGAATTACCAGAACTGGGGAATGCTCCTCAGGTATATGTTTCAATTTGTTCAGGCTAAAAAGGCACTGACATTTGTTCATGATTTAAAAAACCCAGCAAATATTTTTAATTATACATTGATGTGACACACAACTATATACCCCTGTTATTAATATTTCCTAAAAACAATGAAGAAAAGGTTCTCTTCAGCTTCACCAAATGAGAGCAATGTTCACAAATACATTCTAAGAGCTTCTGCAGCTATGAAATAAAGCCAGATCAAAGTTCAAAATCAGTAGAGCAAATTCAAGCAGCATGTTGCATCCATATGTGAAGCTAGTGTGGTTTAAAAATGCAAGTGGTAACATGATCCAACAGTATGAACAGTTTGAATCTTTACATACAGAAATTCAGAACAAGCTCTGATAAAAATGCAGAACTATTCAGATTTATATTATTGATTATGCTGTTTGAGCTTTAGATATCTGCAGAGCTGTAAGATTTAGGCTTCCAGCTTTCCTACACCTTTTGAAATGGGGAAAGGAGATACTCATATGTCCCTGAATCAGACTGATCTGACAGCGCCCAGAATTGAATACTGCAGAACAGAAGTAAGGATCCTCTAAATACATGTAGAAAAACTTCTTCATGACTTTACATTTTCAAAAAGAATGAGACGATGAATACAAGAATTCTTCATACAAAGCACAAATGCTCTTTAGAAGAAGGCCAAAACTTTGCTTTGTTAAGGGACAAGGCTGAAGATTCATAAAGCTTAATGTGCTGAAATCTCATCACGAAGTGTAAGATAACTGCATGTGAGGCACTACACAGTCAACACCAGAGACTCCCCGTAATTTCAAGTTAATTGGTTGCAGCAGCTTCATCCAAGCTTGTGGATTATTACCATGTAGCTGCATGACGAAGGTCTGGTCACTTCAAGGGTCTGGACGAATACTTTTAGTCACTGGTATAGAAAATGCTGCTGCAAGGCATACATAAGTTGGCAAACAGGATCTATAGCTCAAAGCAGTGCAGATTCATTTTCAAAAGAGAAAGTCACCACTATAAATTACAGTGTACACTGGTGCAATATCTTTTATGAGAACACACAAACCCAAAATTCTGTCTGCAACAGATGCATCAGAAGTGTGTGTTATTTCAAACACTGGTGAATGTGACAGCATAAAAACATCTCTCAAAAACTCCAACACATCCCACACTATTCCAGTACAGCCAGGATAAACATGTATGGAGAAAAATACCTAAGCTGGGGACAGTGGGAGGAATAAATCTTCTATTCCTCTCATACAAAACATCTCAGGGTAGAATAGAATACTAATAGTTAACATATTACTGGAAAAGGGCAAAGCTTCCAAATTATCAACTTCCCTTGCACCACACACACACCTGAACAGCCCTGTAGACAGCATGAAGCAAAAATTCAAGTTAACAGCTGTAAAAAACACGTTGTGGTAAGCTATAAACAGAGATATTTCTGAATGTGCAGACTAATATCCTTGGTCAAAGAATAATACAGAATGTATTTTATGCAAGTATGAAGACTGCAAGGCCAATTTAACACTTACATGCTTGATTAGCATCTGGGCTTCTCTCCCAAAAAGCTATTGGAACAACATTGTAAAGGACAAGGTGACACGGTCTGGTGACAAGGAAATAAATGTTCTCAGCATAGAAGTTCTAAACATGCCTTTTTTCAGTCTAAAATAAAATTCATAAAAAAAGACTGCAGGACCAAAATAAACTGCAGACAGCATCACTAAAAGCTATTTTCATCCTCCAAGCAACACAATACCACAATCTTTTTCCACACTATTATTTAAAATATAGATTTATATTTGTCAGTTTTGTTCTTAATTTCTTGCATAAAATGCATTGTAGACAACAGACTCATTTCCTACCAATTCTATAGGTACACTGCTGCTTGGAACCATTTGCTATAAAACCACCTAGTGATCATACTTAAGACTAGTTAAAGAATTCTCTGGTTCTTCACACATTTGGTAAATATAAAGCACATATTTATAATAAGATTTATTGCTATAATGCTTAGTCAGTAATAAATATTCTATTTCCATACATTGTTTTAATGCAAAAAAAAAAAAAAGCTAAATATGTAGTATTCCAGCTGAGGTTTTGAAAGCAAATTCAAACATTTTATGTTAGAGCCAAAAAAGTTTCCTTGTTATGTCGATTACCATTTAAAGACTGCAGGTTTAAAGTCAAAATGTAAACCACAAATATCAATGATTTTTATTTGAGTCAATTTACAATTACAGAAGTTATTTTCAGCATAACTTTTCAAGTTAGTATATCCTGTAGCCTACGCATATATGAAACACATACTGAACCACACAGACATATAGTTCATTGAAACAACTAAATGTTTGAATGCTTCTATTCTTACTGAGTTGTAGGAGAAAAATAATCAAGCACTATGTATCAATAAGATAAAAACAATAGCTATTCTTAAAGCAGTGCTCAAATCTGTCTCCTCCTTTCTAGTTTCAATATGTCTTCTAAAATCTCTTAAGTCCTATCTTTTTATGCCTGTAACAAAAGTATATACAAGACAACCTGAGCCTTAACAAGTACATCCGCCTCCCACTAACACTGGAGGAGCACCTAGATACAGGATTTATGATGAAAACAATCTCAGCTGTGATCTGGAACTAACAGGATGGCAGACTCTGCAAATTAGATATGTGAACAAAGAATTTGGTACAGGAACCCCAGAAAAATGGTTCTGCATAAGACAGATGGGCAGAACTGAGACCTACACACTATTTTGCAGAACCTGACAGCCTGGATTATTTTCCAACTTTCACAAAAGTCGTGGTATCTCATTTTCCAGAGGTGGGAAGGACAAAGGCATCTTTGTACAATATTCCTTCTCAACTAAAACCTACACTATTTGTTTTGCTTTCATCATTTGCAACATCTGGAATTTACAACGCCCACAAAAATGTGTTGTTCTTTGACTGCCTCAAGGAACATCAGACACAGCATAACTGAACTTTTTTGACAGTGTAGAAAATCAGTGCCTCTCTCATACAATGAGAAAGCAAAGCACTCACAAGGTAAATGAACACAGGATCCTCAGCTTATGATGAGTAAGAATCCCCTGACCTAAACTCTCTGAGGAACTCTGAGATGAGCTTGTCATGGAAACACTGCTGACAGTTCTGCCTGCAGAGCAGGGCTTCATGTCTTCACCGTTCTTCCACCTACAGGACTAAAATCAAACATATCTCCATGTGCAGTGATCACCTTCCTCACTGGTTACCCAGTTGCCCATTTTTAAAAAAAGCTCCCAAGCACAATATGTCTTTCTATAATTAGGGTATAGTCTTGGAAGTCCAGATGTTATCTTCCTTCAAGAAGTCCCTCGAAGACAACCAACCAAAGGCAGGATGCAATGACACAAATCCCAATGGCAACATTATTTAGAAATCAGAGTCCCAAGCAGTAAGACAAAAAATATGCTTACAAACAGGTTGACATACTATAGCTTTGCTTCCTTCATAGGTGTCATCACACAACAAATTATCAAAATTACTGTGAACAAACACTGAAGCTTGCCACCAAAATCCCTTGGCTTCGTTTAAGCACAATTCTGAATCATCCCAAACCCACCCAAGCTTAACTTCAGACAGTCTGTCTAGACTGACAAGCTTCCAAGCAATACCACTGTGTTTGCTGACAGTGTTTTCTCTCCAAAGAATTCTTCTAGGCACTCTGTGAAACCACAGCATTTCCTCTACTCCAGATCTTATCCCTTCCTGTACCTGGGATACAACATAACTATCAACCTTTACAGGCAGTCTGAAACATCTGGAATGTACATACGATAAACACAGCAATACAGAAATACATTTCATGTACCATTAAACTTCCAGTTGCCTGATTTTCAGGAAAATTTTATGTATTATAGTGACATCAAAGTAGTTTGTCTTTTCAAACTTCTCCACTTGAAAGATTTAACTTTCCATCTGAAACAAACCTATTTCCTTGCCATTCCCTTTCCTCTTCTACTTCTTGAGAGACAGGCTGCTAGCCAAATCCCTCTAGCAGAATTTCTTTTTCTCCTGGAAAGGCAGACAAGAGTGATGAGAGTAGTCAATAAAAAAAAACCAAGCAAACCAGCTGTAGTCATTTCGTCAGCAAACTAGAAGCAAGTGGTAACTAGTTCCAAACTTAATCTCAATTCTTCTTGGAGGTTCTTACCCAGAATCTCTTCATGTTTCAGGTAGTAGTTATAGTATGATGAAGAAATCTCATAGCATCTCGCAGTCAGCAGGTTGGAAATCATCACTTTTTTTTTTTAAAGAGCAGAAACAGAATTTAATAAGGTTAACAGAATGAAAGATACTACATAAAAGTCTTTGCATAATTCCATGCCTATCAAAGTTCCTAAATGCCACATTAAAGAAAATTGTGGCTTTCCAATATGTATGAATGTCTCTAGAGTAGAAAGAAAAGTTATGCAGGGAACACGATAAAAGTATGAAGAATAATCCTATTCTAGAAGGACCTAATTTGGAAAGCTCCAAACCACCACTCCATTTCAAAAATACTAGATTACCAGACTTTCCCCTTTGTCTGTCTACCTTAGCAGAAAGAAGCTGAACAAGAATTGGAAAGATATGGTATTCAGAACAATCCTTTTCTTGAAACATGAGGGTAAGGAGATGTTCAAGAAGAGCTGGGAAATTAAAATGGCACAAAAGGCAAACCCTTCCTACAATATATAGACACACGACAAAGTTATTGCTAAAGAAAACCACTGTAGTTATTTGTTAATACTTGATATAATAGTCAAATTCACAACAAATATCTGATAAGAAGGAACAAAATTGTCCTGTAATTGCACTACATGTAAAAGCATAAGCTTTGCAGCATGAGACAGGACTACCAGCTACTGATAGAAATCCACCCAAATAAGTTGGTACCTATTGTAGGATATCCCAAATCTGTTTAGGATTAATCAGTTACTATAGAATCCAATTTCTGCAGTACCAATGGCTTCTGACAGCAAAAGGGAATCTTTGACAAGAAATAATAGCACCGTCACATAGTCAGGACGGCACGAATGACGCCTAAACATGACACATCAACAGCAACCAAACACCACGGATTCTGTTCCATGGTCAAAGCACTAACCTTAATTCACCTCCCGTGCTGGCCGCGATACCCTGTCTGTACTGTACAGCGAACAGCTCAGCCTTGCCAAACAAAAGGAAACTAGAAATTCACAACTTGAACCAACTTGAACCAGGCCACTTACGAGTATCAGCCCAAAACACTACAACCGGGATACGTTCAAAGTTCACACCAAGAACTATGCTGCCAGCTGCTGCCAGTTGAACTTCTCAACCCAGGCAACAGCCTGAGCGCAGTGGGGACCAGCTATACACAACGGCAGCGCAAACGTTTAGGCAACCGATGCTGTCCCTGCGCCTCTAGTTAAGACTCTCCATTAGCATCTCTGCTTTCTCCGCTCCCGCACGCCGCTGGGAGCATCGCGGCTGCTCCACAAATGGAGTTAAATCACCGACTCCGAGTGCGGGGCCTTCAGGGAGTCCCGAAACGGTCAACAAGAGTCCCCCTTTCTCCACCTCACACCCACTCTTCTTCCCCGGCTAGGGAAGGCGAGGGAAGGACTAGTCCTGGCAAAGAAAGCGCACGGCAGCGGCTGCCGCGACACCTCTCGCCGAGCACGCTCCGGCCGCCGCCTCAAAGCCCGGCAACAGGGGAGACAGCTCCGACGACCACCCCAGGGCAGGGGGCCCTTTCCGCTCCCTCCCATGGCTCGGGCCGACTCACTTTTTGTATCCGCTTCAGCGCCATGGGAATGCGAGGCGGAAGCGCGAAGCGGGAGGCCGGAGCGTGGGCTAGAAGCGCGGCTGGGGCGGGGCGGGGCGGGTACGCAATCGCCGTGCCCTTGGATCCTCCTGCGTCTGCGGCGCCGCGGCCGCGCGCGGGGCTCGCCGGGAAGCGCAGTCAGCGGGCGGGGCGGCGGCGCGCGGCTGCGGAAGTCTCAGCCGGGCCGGTGCCGGCTTGCCCCCTCAGGGTCCGCGGGGCTGAGTGAGAAACTGGGAGTATCTGTGTCTAATGAACAAGGGGATGAAAGTCACAGCCTCCGCCGGCGCGCGGAGAGGTGAAGAAAAGGAGAGTAACCATGTGGAGCTTCAAAACTACATACAAGGAAAAGGTGCGTCATATTCATGATGGTGTGTGAGAGAAGCAGTAAACATGGAGAGGCTCTATTATCCAGTTTTCAATATTTCCGTGTGAGTGCCCACACTTCTGGGTTCAGTTTAGCATAAACTTTATCAAATAATTTACACAGTGTCACAACAGCGCTAACCTCCCCATCACCCGTCACAACAGTAACCCGACTCAGTCATCAAATCCTTCCTAGTGTCAGGAAAATTAATGCACAATGTCTGAGGTTTACATCAAAGAGGAGACAGAGGAGTCCTGTAATTTTATTCGAAGAAAGGGACATTTCCCAACAACTCTCAAGTTATATAAAAGAAAGAAAAAAAAACCCCTTCATAATTCTATGAAGTCTTTGTTCTTTTTCTCTTGGTTTAGGAATTTAACACAGGCTTGTGTGAGCAACAGTCTGTGTTGATTAGTAACATTTTCTAGAACTAACAGTATATTTGGTTACTTCCCTATTTGTAAGTTCGTAGTCCTATTTGCAAGCAGATTCACACGGTCTGTTTGTAAAGACGCGTTCATCTTACTCCTTTCATTAGCAAGCCACACATACAACTAGGAACAGAAACATGCATTTCAAACCCATCCCCCAAATTCACCAGTAGTGATTGAATAAAATACACCCACTCATCTTTCCCACTTACTCCCTAAATAATCAAAAGAACATTTGGACCACTGTCTCCCCTTTGGCATAAAATTCAAAGCAGACTGAGGCACCCATGTCTTCCAGGAAACACACTTCTCAGTTCAGACTCACTCTGCGTGTTATCAAGAGCTCCAGTGGCGTGAGCCCCTACTGGACCAGGAGACTGATACCCTTAACAATCCATTTCTAATGCTGCCTTTACCTTTTCCTCATCCCCATATATATATATCGGCGAACTTTCTGCAAAATCACTCGCACATCCAGTGACCCAAACAAAATCTCCTCTTCTATCAGACCAGGCTTTGGTAACAGATTGTGTTTAGGTA
>VRYO01001366.1:23178263-23208367 GCA_009812075.1 Sialia sialis
GCGCCGAGACCACGACTAGCCCATAGCCTCAGCTCGGTGCCGCACCTCCCCGACGGGTCCCCAGGCCGTGCCGCCGGTCCTGCACTTTCGCACCTGGTCTCAACACTCACCATGGAGAAATCTAAGTCCTGAATATTAAGCGGACCAACCCAGATCCTCCACTCCGGCTTCATAACGACCAGAGGAAGGGGAGGAAGGGTGGGGTGTGTAGGAACGATACCTCCCTGTTTTCATTATCTTGGAAGCCAGGAATACAAAGGACCTGCAGCCGTCCCTCTATTAGGTTACAGATTTTGCAAATAAGGCTGCAAACATCCTCACTGTTTCTCTTTTCTTTCCTTATCACATAGTCTCCCTTTACTATTTCCCTTAAGCATACTCCTCCACACTCCCCTTTAACGAGTCCTTTCTCAAACCAACACCATCCGTCCCCTGTTGTCGAGATGGCTTCTCGACTTTCCCTTACTGCTCCCTCTGGACGTTCTGACATGTCCTACTTCCCGAAGATCCCACTGAACTCACCGGTCAGATTTTTAGTGGTCCTTTCCTGTGGACTCTTCATGGACTTTCTCAGTCCATCACTCGTCTGTCTCCTGGACAGTCTCGGGAACCCAATCAATTGCCTGGTGCCGGCCAGTGTTGAAGGGAGTTGATCACTGAAACTGAGTGAGGTGCATTTCCAGCTCCCCTTGCAGTGTGCCGTTCCCAGTTGGTGGA
This sequence comes from Sialia sialis, assembly GCA_009812075.1. Taxonomy (NCBI): domain Eukaryota; kingdom Metazoa; phylum Chordata; class Aves; order Passeriformes; family Turdidae; genus Sialia; species Sialia sialis. The sequence goes on from VRYO01001366.1 coordinate 23,178,981, forward strand.
AATATCGGCACAAGTCCCCATCTTGTGCGGAGAAACGACGCTATGAAAAGCCAGTGTCCGTCGAGGAGACAGAGTCCTGCGACTTTATTCAAATAAAGGAAGAGTCCAGTGGGGCACACGCCCGCAGGGTTTTCTCTCTCAAGGTTTTGGAGGGCGCAGCCTCCTTTCATCCTGAACTCCCGGCTGCATGTTGCCTTCTGCCTTTCCCCATCGGCTGAGGTACTAGGAAGGTGCAGCCTTGCCGAACAGCCTGCCACGTATTACTCTCTTATATGTGTAATTTTCCCCCAAAGGTCAGAAACTCAGGCTTGTGCTGATCCATTTGTCTGTTTCAGGAGACAAACTGCCTGGGTCCTGTAACAAACCTGCGGCTTTGAAGTTGGTAGAGACATTAAGACGCATTTCAAAGATATTAATAACCATAACCTCACCCATGTTTGTAAAGTCATAAGCACGTATCTTTCCTATCAAGTCCAGCCATAAACGAGGTCCCAGGGTAGTGAGTTCTTAATCAGGTACAGAATTTCGGTAATACTTTTTAAGGTAAAGAATAGTAATTCTCACATCAATACCCAGGCTTATGAGGTTCGAGGTAGCTGTCACTCGGAGGATATCACTTTTCAGCTTCATCCTTCCACAACTACACAGGAGAGGGGTCATACAGCGATTTCCCTAAGCATTTTGCAGAGCTGTTGGGGACTGATAGCACCACAGGGAGAAGAGAACGCCAGGACAGCGGCGAGCCAGTGTCTCTACAGCGGTGCCCAAGAATCATTTTACAGCAGCAGAGGCCGCCCTGAAAGCCCTGTACCGGGTATATCAGCTCATGACGGCCGACGACCCTCACCCCTCCTCCTCCTCCTCAGCCCCATCCCGCATATCCCATAACCCCCGCAGCCCCTTGTCTTGCCGGGAGGCCTTGAAGGGGCGGTCCCGCGGCCATCTTGCGCAGTGGCGCATGCGCGGTGCGGAGTGGGACTGAGCCATGGGGCCGGGACAGAACAGCACCGTGAGGGGTACGGCTGGCGGGGAGTTCGAGTTGTGCACTGATCGTAGGGGCGAGGCGGGGCAGGGTTGGGGGCACGGGACCGTGCACCAGCTGGACGGGGGCGCCCCTTGGGGGGCGGCTCCGCCTCGCGGCTCGTGCCCCGCCGGCCCCCTGGGGCAAGATGGCGGGCTTCCTCCCCCCCACCCCCCTCCGTGGGATGCGGTGGGTCTGGAAGCGGCCGGTAGAATCCGCTCATCGGTAAAATCCCTACTGCGGTCAGTGAGGAGAGAACGTGGTGCGGTTGCTCGGCCTGAGGGGTCCCTCTTTTCCCCGTCCCACCCCACTGCGGTGCGAGGGCCTGGGCCCTTGAGGGTGCTTCGGCCCTCGCAGCGGGCTCGGCTGCCGCCGGCTTTTGCCCTGTAGCGGGGCCAGCCGGTTCCGGACACCGCTGGGGTTTTTTTGTCTTTCCACCTGTTAGAGTGAAAATGTCGTGAAAACACGTAAATTTCAGAGGTTTTGTCTGTCTCTCAGTGCCCGATACTGTACAGTGGAGGTAACGGTGACATTGGCGCCGTGTAGTGATTGACTTGAATCGTGCCTGAGACAGCGCTGAGTGTTTTGAAAGGTGTTGTACAACCGGACTGGATGAAAGAGTTGGGCCGGGTGGAGGACAGAATAGAAACCTGAATTACCTTATTTTCTTTAAAAAATTAGCTTCACGTGCAGGACCGGTTTCCACTCGCAAAGCTACTCATGATTTATGCCCTTAATTTAGCGGGTAGATGGTTTGGGGTTTTTTTCGAGGGATGGGGAAAGGTGAAGGCCGCTGGTACAGAGAACAGTGGCAAAGACATCAGTCTAAAATGGGCTACAGTGATGAAAGGCTATGCTTATTAAAATAACCAAAGCCCTGAGGCTATTTGGTAATAACTTGCAGGTTATGTTCCCAACGGCAGCTTGCTGTCATTTATAATCTTGCAAGAATTAAAACAGTTCCTAGACACTAGGAATTAAGCAGAAAAACTTAGTGGAGATGGGGGAAGAATATGATCCTAAACAATCTGAAAATATCATCATTATCCGAGGAAAGCATAGGAGCAACTGATGGGACCAGTCTGGAGGGTGCTCTTTTTAGGAGGCAGCATTAGGTTTTTGTGATTTCCGAAGACATTAAATTTGATCAGTGCATTGTGTTTGTCAGGTTACAGTTCTTCCTCCAGCTGGTATGTGTCTCAGGCTGATAAATTTTGAAAATAATTTATTCTCTACTAAAACCTAGACACCAGAAACTTACCATATTTTTGTGAGATTTAATTCATGGTAGCAGTGGAGTAGTTAGTTGCTTCTGTGCATGTGTGCTTTTCGGAAGGCAGTGAGTAACACAGCTAATGCTTTTTGTCGAAGAGATATCGTTGTTTGCAGGTGTGACCAACCACAGATCTAATCACGGTGACTTGTCTTTTACTGCTTATTGCTGAAATCCAATAATCTTTAAAACCTGCCAGTCATAATCTCATTTTTTGTGGATGCTGTGGAGTGGTAGAAATATTTTTGTCGGCTGAACTGCTTGGCTTTTACTGTTAGGCTTTTTGTGCATCCAGTTACCCTGGATGACTCTTCAGTGAGTAGAATGTGTTTCTCCAGAATTCTTTTTGTTATGGGCAGTGACACTACTGGACTGTCATTGCACAGTCTCATCATTGGCAACAAAATGAGGAGAAAAATGCTTGAAAGTTACAAGCAGTTCTGGAGACATAAAATACAGATTTTTCATGTCTGGTGTTATTACTTGTGACTTTTGAATAACATAGATTTTAAAATTCGAACATTTTCTGAGCAGCAGAGGCACTTGAATATTGCCTCTTAGAATGGTCTTGGGCTAATTTTGTCAGGGTGTAGCTCTTCCCTATAATGTTGATGGTTGCTAGAATGTAAATTGATCTGGGTTCTTAACAAGAATCTTGGTGGAGGCAAGACCATTTTCTTAGTCCACTTCTCAGTGCAGATGGTAAATATGTGTTTTGCTGTGGATAAAGTCTCTAGGAGCTCTCTAGCAGATCCGAAAAATCCCTCTGTAGTGTAGATCTGGAAACATCCAGAACAATGTTCTAGATGTTTAGAGAAAGAGGACAGGAGAAGCTTTGATCTAAATCTCTTTCATTAGGATATGTCCAGAAGAAAATAAATCCCTATCAATGTCTTATTGCCATTCTCATCTCTGATTTTTTTTTTTGTTTACTTCTGTGCTCTTCCTGTTCTCCTGGGACTTTATTCTTTGAATTTGTTTCATTCTTTCCGTCTCTCTTGCCCTCTCTTCTGTCCTTTGTGTGTTAATTTTTCTGGAGTTTTAGCCAAACTTTTTTCCATTGCACAGTGCTTACAACAGAAAGCCAGTTTTTTCTACCATGTTACACAGGCCTGTTTTGTCTTGTCTTGTAACACTGGTTTGGTATTGTACCACAATTGGGAGTTCTTTAATAATAACTTTGAAGTTGCTCCTACTGCTTTTTATTTTAAGAAGAAATAAAAACCCCTTGACACTCCACATCAGTGTCACTCTCTTAACAGATGCCTCATGCATGACCTTAAGAGTTTGGCAGCAAGCTATTGAATTGGCACCAGAGGTCTTTTGAGACAGTTCAGAGTATTTAAAAATAAAAGTGTTCTTCCAGGTGCATTTTTTTTTTAACTTAGAAAGATTAAATGGGTGTTCCAGCTTTTCCAGATCTGTTTGTGAAACAAGACAAAACCTAATGCCTCTGAAACCCTGTAGGATTATGTAACAGGGAGTCTATTTAATAAGTTCAAATATTTATTCTTAATTTTAATTATATTTACTAAGGCAATTCTAGAATTTAAATGCTTTAAATGTTTGGATTTAATGCATTACTGGTTGATACAATTTTTCATCCCGAAATGGGAAAAGTGAAGTCACTCCAGGGAAATGATGAAAAAAGGTAATACAGAAAAGACGTTCCTCTTTTATAAGAAAAAATACCTGAAGCTGTTGATATATACAGAATTTGCCTGTTTGTGTAAAGGATGCCTCTGTCCCTTGGGAGAAGAGGTAGAGGATCACTGCAAGATGAGGTGATGATTTAATTCATGATCTCTGCTTGCTGAGCTGGATCTGATGTTCACAGTTATGGGGGATGGCCCAAGGCACGTCAGAGGGATCTGAGTTGGCTGCAGATGTGCAGAACAGCTGTTCTGAATGTGCTGCTGGATTTTAGTACAGACTTCTTTTGCTTGTAGTGAGTCACAGAAATATTACCAATATTTTTTCCTCTTCTTGTTTGCTAAGTCTTGGACTTTTGGATAGGTACAAGTAAAGATCATCTTCCTTGAAGTGCAGTACCTTAAAGGGTGCTTCAGTTACAGGAGCCAACTGTGGTCTTCATTAAAGTCATTCTTTCTCCTTGGATTTCATAGGGGAATGGATATGGTCCCCCTGTCCCTTTATCACTTACTTAAAATGTAGGTGAAGATTTGGACCATTGCCAGTGCATTGGTAGCAGCTTGGGCATTCCTTGCAATTGCTATTTCCTCAAAAGCCATGCAATGAGCAGTCCCTTGGCTTTGCTTTTGCTGTTGAGCTGCACTTACTTCATCAGGGGTCACTTGAAAGTTGTCAGACCCAGCAGGTCTCTCAGCTTGCTGAGCACCTCCTCCCTGCCACAGGCCTGCTTGAGTGAGACAGGGCAGGGGTGCTGCAGTGGCTTTTCTTGGGAGAGCTGCTGTCTTGGATGTAAACTGTAGGTGTTCTTTTGATTAGTTTGGACTGTTGTGCTAAATTAAAGCAGATTTTCATAGAACCCTTTTTAAAATTTAATTTCCTTTATTAAAATTAATGCATTACTCTGGGAAATAAAGGATGAGAACTCACTGGATGGGTATAAAAACCACAAAACATGGTCTGTGAGGCTTTTATTATTTTAAGGAGCTGGGAAGCAGGGAAACATGCCTGCCTGTATCTTAGTATCACCTTACTATTACAGAAGGGTTTGTCACTCATTAGCAGGGGAGGTCTCAGTGTATGTTGATCTATTCTTTGTCATTTACTGTGAAAATGAACTCTGAAGGACTTCTGCATCTTTTACTCCTTTAGTAAGATGCTAAAAGAGGGCTTGCCTTCCCTGATCTTACAGGGCTGCAGACACTATACAGATAGCTGTCTAATTCCACATATTATTACAGCCAGACACAGTGGATCAGTGGTGCCTATGAGCAAACACTGTGTTTTAGCTGAGGAAAGGGCTTGATACAGATTTTAAGAAAGCCTGTGGAACAGGGACAGAAAACCTTGATCCTTTTAGTCCGAGCTCACAGTGGAAATACTGCAAGTCAGTTGGTCATGGAAAATAGCAAGAGCTGACAGAGGTTTTTTGTTCCTTCCTAGACCTGGATGTAGTGATGTCTGTTGCTCCACAGATACCATCTGCCTTGGCATCTTACAAATCCAATTAAAACATAGGACAGGATAGAAATTTCCAACTGGAGACCATTCTAATTTTAATATTAAGTTCTGTAAATGTGCTAAAACTTAAATTCCTGTTTATTGGTCTGTAAACGGAACTTGCAGTACATGCGTATGTAGAAGTGGTGGATAGAAAGCAGTGAAAGAGCAGCCACTTGTTACTCTGAGAGGAAACAACTGGAACTGGTGCTGCAACCTGAACCTTTGCGCCAAAGTCTAGCATATTTTTGTGAAGCAGAGAGAAAACAGTAGAGCCACAAAAATAAAAAAAATAGAAAACTTCTTGCAGGAACGGACATTGTACTAAGAAAGCCTGCAAAAATTTTATTGGTTAATAAAAGGAGGATGAGAACTGGTGGCAAGAGGATTTTTTAAATGAAAGTTGTCTTGCAAAGATTCAGGACTTTAACTAGTTAAAATAAATGTGTGCTGTTATTCTTAAATATAATCTTTTTGGATCCTTGTTCTTTCTTGTATACCATAGTAGAGATTTAAGCTAAGATGGTTTTTGTTACAGGTGGTAATATATTTAATAATTTTCCCATTACCAAACAACTGGTTTTAGGATTTTTAGTTATGAGATGGATTTTATTAAAGGCTACTCAGTACCCATACCTCTGTGGGGGGGAGAAACCTGTTTTTGGGTTGCTGGTGCTGACTGTTCTTTAGTGACTTTCTTGCAACTGAAACAAAACAGTTGTTTTGCTGCTATGGGATGTACTTACACCTAGTTTAGTATGCTGAACGTTGAAACAATGTACTACCGATGTTAGTATCAGAGTTCGCTAAATAGAAGAGTAAAAAACAAAACAAATCCATGAAAACTGCCAGGTGTAGGAAGGACTTAGGTGAAACAGAACTCTGATCAATAGAAGAGAGCATATTGACTAGGTGACTGTCCATGGAAAATACTCCTCTAAAGTAGGGAGTTACTACTACAGAACAAACAGATCTGCTGGAAATTAAGAAGGTGTTGCAAGCATGAAAACATTTACTGACAGGTATTTTTAATAAAATGTTGTGGTCAAAACCTAACAGTCTCTTGTTTTTTCTTCTTTTTTTTTCTAGTTGAATGGATTGCTGCAGTCTCCTTAGCTGCTGGAGCAGCTGCTGTTGGATATCTAGCCTACAAAAAATTTATCTCTAAGGACAAATGCTTTAAAGCAATGGTGAATCCCCATATCCAGAAGGATAACCCCAAGGTAGTCCATGCCTTTGATATGGAAGATCTGGGAGACAAGGCTGTGTACTGTCGATGTTGGAGGTCTAAGAAGGTAAGAGAAGAATGAATGGATCCAGTGTTGTTCATGTGCATGCATCTTTCAGCAAAACTATTTTAATAATGCTTTATTTAGAGCAAACTAACATCGGTTCGCCTAAAGTATTCTGCGCTGAGAAGTAGCAGTATTCTAATCTGTAGAACTATGCGGATTTGTGCTGATGCTCAGAGTGAAGTCTGCAGATCTGTGCTAATAGTGGACAAAATTTTTCTGTAGCTCTGAAGATCTCTTGAAAAAAACTCTCTGGAGCATGATCATGAATAGCAGACACCATTTTGTGTGCTACTTGTGCAAATACTGAGGCTTATCCAAAACTACTGGCTTGTGGCAGTAGGAGCTCAGGAAACACAGTCTGTGAGGGTCTGAAACACCTCTTTTTGCAGAAGGTTGGAAGGTTAGAAAGTACCTTGTTAGTAGTACATGTGTATGCCAGTGCAATCACAGTGGCATACTTTAAGCTTCTATTTTTGTGCAATTGAAAGTCTGGCCTAAATATTGGTCCAGCTTGCTTGCATTTGAAGTTGGGTTGCTTCAGTTGTCTTTAATTAGTGATAACCTAACCTTTCAATGACAGTACCTCAGATTTAAATCTGATCTTGGGGATTTGAGACACCTGATGTAGCTGAGATGTGTATGTTCTGGGATCTGTAATGAGAGAAAGCAGATTGCATGATTAATCCTGTCCATCTACCACTGATGCACATTTAAAAGCTTTTTTAAGAGGTGCCAGTGTGTGGACACCTTCAGAGCCAGATTAACTACCTTGAAATTCAGCTCTCTGTCCTCCAGGGAGGTGAATACTCAAGTTCTCATGTCTTAGACATTGGTCTCATTAGGCCAAACTCAGCAGTTTCCAGATGCTGTAACTTTAGGTTCTTGCTGTTGTCAGATCTGACTTTATTACCTTGCAGGTAACTCAGGAACTTTCACATTTGTACCTGCATTCAGTTTTACATTGTAACACTGCTAAGGATTAAACAGCATTATGATTTGATGCTGAAATAGTCCTGTGGAAGTGGCCTTGTCTTTATTCTGTCTGCAGTCTGAACTGAAAAATCCCTGCTTGAACCCTGGTGTTTGTGCTTTCTGCTTCCCATTCAGTCTTCTAAACAGAAGTGTAAGATAGTGTCTGATTCTACAGGTTGCATTGCAGCTCCTGCCAATTGTTTGCTATTGTTTGATGTTACCCTTTTTTTGGTGTGAAATGAAAACCTTAAGAAGTATGTTTTGGCACATGTTTAAGGGGTATTGTCAGTTTAGGAAACGTATTACTCTACTGTGTTAGAAAGTAGATGAGGCTATCATGAGTGTATTCTTAGAATTCTGATCTGAAGGATCTTGTAAAGGCATTTAGGAAGTCAGTGGAAATTTTGGAAGGTATTTGTTTCCTTTTACTGCTGCTTAATGATACGTATTTTAGTCAACATGTTCCATTTCAAAGACTGCAGTTTCCAGTCTTTACTCTTGCCTTGAGTACCTGACCTTGCAGCATGGACTGCATAACCTTTAATAGGGTTTGCGTGCTTCTCATATTTGTCATTGCCAAACAGTAATAAAATGCATAATTCCTACATGCATGTCATCTTTGGAAGCTGTCAGCTAGCATTATCTGGCTCTTACATTTCTCAAACTGTTTAAATTTGTAATTATATGGTGTCTGAATGTGGAATGTGTGTGCTTTCAATGCAGGAAATTACAGTTACTTGAAATGCATTAAGTATCTGCCGTGTTTTTGTTAAGTAGGTGCATATAAAGGCTAGGAGAAATGTCTTTTTGTGTCACTCTGTGCACTTCTCTTGAGATTCAGACTCACCTGAAGCATGGGGCTGTTAATAGAAGCAGTACCATTAGGAACCACAGGATGTTTCTGTTGCACAATGGTGTGCATTGCACTTACAGCTGACCCCATGTGGTGTTCCTCCGCTACATGGAATAACAAAGCAGTTGAGCTATACCTGTTGTTTTTGTTTGGTTGTTTTTGTTTTTTTTCCTGAAATAGTGCACTTAAAAGGCTTTTGTGCTGGCCAAAGTCTTTGTAGAATGTATATGTTTTAAAAAAACACACGTGGTATCTTGAAATAAGTTTGTCTTTGCATGTAATTATCTGTTAATAGTAAATGGGTGGTTCTTTAAATGATCCTATTTTCTATTCAGTGTTATGCTCTGCAGGCACTTAGTAAATGTCCGGTTTAGTGAAAAAACCCACTACTCAAACTTAGCAGTGTCAAGACAATAGACACTTGTTTTCTTGCCTTCATTTTTAGGCGTGAGTTGGGGGAGTGGGAAATTACAGTAATTTCACGACTATAAGGTGCAGCCTTTTGACTAAAATTTTGATTGAAACCCAGAAGTGTGCCTTATGTATGGACAAAGTTCGGAAATTTGCCAACCCGAAAATGCGAGCCGAGCCGCACCAGCCGGCGCCGGGGGTGGGCGGGAGTGCCGGGGCCCGCGGCACAGGGAGGGCACCTGGGGCTGCGTTTAAAGGCTACACCGATCCGTGAAAAATGTTTGCAAATTGAGCACCTGACAGTAAACCCCGTGATCGTGTGATTCCATTACTAATTCGTTACTTTGTTGTGCACGGATCCTAGCTGCAAAAAAAGAGTGCGCCTTATAGTCCGGTGCACCTTACATATGGACAATGTTTGGAAATTTGCCGACAACCCAAAGTGCACCTTATAATCTTGTGCGCCTTATAGTTGTGAAATTGCTATAATTTGCTGTCCTTTTTACAATGACCTGCAGCCTCTGTGTCTTCCAGAGAAGTATTAGTTCCCAGGCAGTGGATTGAGGAATACTGCTGCAGACTATCAACAGAAACGGTGATAGAGAATCCAAATATGTTCAGTGGCAAGGGAACTCAGTTGAGCTGTCCAGATCACTGTACAATTCCCCTGGAGTTTGAGCTTCGGCCGTTATTGCTGCTAGCCTGCTTTATTTTTAATCAGGGATGAACACATTGTGTCAGGCCCAAATATCCTTCTATGCAGTATCTGGTCTTCAAGGTGACCAAGTGGATGCTCTGGGAAAGTGGTTTTTGGTTTGGTGTTTTTCCCTGAGAAGCTCAAGTCTAGTGACCAGCCTCTGGGAGTCAGTGTTTTGAGATCAGCTGACTGGTAGGATGAATGGAGAGCAGTCACTGTTGGTAGCAGTTAAATATGTCTGGATGCTCTCTGAACTGAGGAATTCCATCATTTTTGTTGCTTGAAAACCTGAAGCAATGATGTTGCTGTAGCTGGACTTCGGGTTGCCTCCTTGGAGCTTTTGAGATGTTTGTCTGATGGAAGCTGTGTCATTGCGTCTGTGAAGACCAGTGATGTTGCATGGAAAAACAACTGGTCCAGGAATATCTGTATTGAAAGCTGATCAGTGTTACAGAAACATACATCTGTTTGCTCAGATCTTGTCCAAGCATCTGTAACTACTTATTCACTGAGTCAAAGTGACTGATGGGATGAGAAAGTTTCTCCATGAATCAGCTTACATGAGCATTCTTGGAATTTAGGATTTCTTTATTCAGAAATATTGCATGCCATTTTTAGCTTAGGTTTTGACATTTTATTACTGTGATAAGCCAGAAGAAAGCCCCACACCTCATCTACCTCCTTCCCTCTCAATACTACCATATGGACAAGGTGGGGTTATTTTAAAGCTCTGTATATTGTTTCATTGTATTGGTTTTGTGCGTTACTTTGAAATCTTTTATTCTAAGCAGGGATGGTAGAATATTAATGTTCTTCAATGGCTGTGACTGAAGTAGGAACATTGAGATCAGTGGAATGTTGAACACTGACTGTGACAGTACTGCAAGAGAACAGTATGTTGCAAAGGCAAAAGCTGAGTAATGCCCAGCTTTGAGTCCTGTTACTTCTAAGCAAAAAAAAAATTATAACTGAATGCAAAATACCAGTGTGTGATTTCTATGATCGTCTCCAGAGCTTCCTATGCAGAGATGCTGGGATCCAGCCACACTGCATCACAGAATGTCTTTTGGCTCTTCCATGTGATAAGAGCTTCCCAGGAATGGTGTTCATCACTTCTCTGGGACGTGGGCAATTAGCGCTGGCTAAAGGAGTCCATGTAATTCTTGCTCTGACCAGCCTGTTCTGGAGTGGGGTTTTTAAATGGAACAGATATTTCTTCAAATTACTTGTAACTGATGTTGCTCTTAAGGGCAGCACTGAGGAAGCGTGGGGCAAGGTTGAGAGTAGGATACTCCAGGTAGGTTACAGCAGAAGATCTGCACAGGCTGTAGTTTTGTCCTGGTCACTTGAGGCAGGAGTACCAAAGAGAGTGGAGTTTGGCTGCTTTTTTAGAACAAGCCTCTTGTCTGCAATAAAGATAGTGTTCAGTCAAAACTCAGGGAGACCTGAGATGCTGCATAAAAGTTGTTGTCTATGTTTTCAGTGTATTTAATGAGAAAATGCCTTACAAACTTTCAGCCTAGGTTCTTAGTTCTGACTCTGGATGTACTTTAGATGTGTTTATTCTTTCTTTTTTTTCAGTTCCCACTGTGTGATGGCTCTCACACAAAGCACAACGAGGAAACTGGTGACAACGTTGGGCCTCTGATCATCAAGAGGAAGGAGGCGTAGAGTGGACAGTAGAAGCTACAGAATCAATGTCTGACAAATCCTCTGTTCTCCTGTAATTGGGGGAAAAAACCCCACAAATTCTTTGTCATATGCCTGAAGAGTTCCCAATGTAGTATATAGATCAGGCTTCAGCTTATATATTTTCTTTGGTGCTTGTTGTCTTTCAATCACTACAATGCGTAATTTACTAAGTAGTCATGGTTTAAATTTTTTGTCCTATGAAGTGTGTGTACCCTGTCACTGAGTGTGAAACTAAAATGAGGCACAGAATGTATTTCATCAGGAAATAGGTATTAAATTATTTCAAATTGGATGCTAAGGTCTTGGAGAGTTCTAAAGTCACAGAGCTGGATAGATGTCCATATAAAAGGCAGTGGCAGCAAAGAAATCACAGTGCCATCTTAATCTCTGATTATGCTGCATTTTCTGCAGGTGTCACATTTGTCCTTTTAGATTACTGTGCTGTATGGCTTCTGTAAAAGAACAAATTCTAAATTGCTAGCTATGAACAGACAACAGAAGGGCTGAAATTAAGACAGGACTAGAGGGAAACTTTACCTTTTATTTTACAGCAGCATTTAAACTTGACCCTACTTCCATTTGGTATCAAGAAAATACTGTCCAAACTGTGTACCTGTATTTAGAGTAGGATTAGGAAAATTATATCTGAGGGATTTCTTAATAGATGAGTGGAATGACACAAAGTGCTCCAAGAGCAATGGGCAGGGGGTGGCAGGGTTATTTTTGCTGTTGGAGAAAGCCTTAGTCTTTCAGTGACGCTAACTTCCCAGGCTACAGGATGGGGTGGCTATGCTGATTAATTCTAGAAGCTAAAATATCATCATCTGCTTCACCATTGTGCACTGGCTGGTTCTGGAAAGCTTTTCCCACTGAGAAGGGAGGAGGCATACCTTTCTTACTACGTGGCCTTAGGGTCTAAGTGTCTTTTCCTGCCTCCCTGGGCTGCTAGTGTGGTTTAGCTGATTTTACCAAAAAAACCTGGCATGGAAGAAGAAAGGCTTTGAAAACAAGAAGGGAGGGAAGGATGAGACAGAGAGAGATCTTACCCTTCTTACCCATGGCACTTGTCGTCTTTGGCATGGTTGCATTAATGGCTGTCATGTTGGTTTCCTTAAATAGCTTGGATTTATTAACACGCGTGTAAGTACAAAGCAAAACCCAGAGAGTGGGGCAGCAGGGGGCAATTTTGTACTAAACCCAGTCCAACAGTGTAACTGTGGCCTGCATAAGATTGAGCTCTGAATGTCCTGGGACAGGAACTACCTCAGGGCTAGATGAAAGGCCTTGTTAAGAAGCTGACATTTTAGCCTGGACCCTTAAGGATTCTTCAGATGATCAGGGCAGGAGAGGTTCTATTTGTTTAATTCTTTAAAGGGTGGTTGGTACAACTGTTTAAAACAGACGTTTTACATAGTCTCTATGTGCAGCTTTCAAAGGCTGAGGTCTTGGCCAGCTGGTCTGGGTTTGGGCAGAAGGCATAAAATGTAAAGAAGGAGGCACAGGTAGAGAAAGGTGGAGTGTTAGAGTAAGAGTACTACTGTCCAAGAGATGTCTAGAAGTCAACAAAGAAGTTACCGTCAAATACGTCCGTTTGTCTTTTCTGTCTTGAGTGTAAAGACACTTGATATATTTTACTTTGCTGAGTACTAATGCCTATTGTTTTAACCTTAAATTATCAAATGCATTTTATCCAAAGCACAGTGACTTCTGTATTACTAAAATATGACACTGGATATTTCTGTAATTTTGTCAAATACACATTTGAGCTGATTTTCATCTGAAGGCTGTAAAGTCTGTGTTCTCATGGGTATGCTCTTTCTTTCAGTAGTGCTGTACAGTGCTGCTGTTGTCATGAACCTGTGTCTGGAGTGGATTTTCCTTCTGAGAATCCTTTTCTTGTCAACATAAAAGCCCGGCTGCTCCTTAAGGAATAGAAATTCAGTGTTAATGGTCTGAGAAGTGAAGTCTTAAGGTTTCAGATGAATCTTCTGAGTAAAACTATTTTTGTGGAGTTTGCTAGTAAAATATTTCTGGGAGTTTCAGTGTCAGGGAAGTGGGACCTGTGGGAAGTTTTTATTCTTAGGAAGCAGAATTGCAGAAGCAGAATCTGTGTTGATTTACATCCTGGTGATTTTTGTTTTGGATAAGTTTTGCATTTCTGAATGTCTATTTGAATGTTCATGTCTTAATTAGAAGCACATACAAATCCTGTACTGTACCTTACTTATGCAAGCTGCTCAAATGTGTTAAGACTTGGACTTGTGGAAACAAACTTAACCAAATAGTCTCAATGAGCATCACAGGGAATGCTTCCATTTTTTTCTCTTAGTACCATAATAGGTCACAACGTAGCTAATGGGTGGAGTGCTTGACTGTTCTAGTATTTTCCTAAGTCTCCTTCTTTAGTGCTTTCTTCAAATGATCTCTAGTGTATGAAGTGCATTGGTTACATTTCTACCAGTTTTAACCATAAGGAAATGATGCAAATGTGCAATTTTGACCTCAGACTGAAACTCCTAATAGAAATCTTTCAAAAAATTAAAGCAGAGAAAAATCCCTGCCACAGAGTAAAACTATTTCTGCTCCTCATTGCTGTTTTCAGCATGCAAGTGTTTGTTGGGAAGGTCAAGAAATTAAAGTACTGGTTCTTGAGTAACTGAGTATGATTCATCTAAATAGTGTGAATGTCAGGTAGAGTGCTTCTACAGTCAGGATCCTTGAATGGGAGAGGCTGTAAGTTACAGGTATTGCCTCAGGTTTCATTGGAGCACTCTTAGTCTGCAGGCTGCGGAGGCAGTGGAGGCCTGCATCCAGCACTGTAGCTATGCTACTTCCCTGGGAGGCCATGTGTCATGGTTTGACACTGGCCAAATGCCAGGCAACCACGAAAGCCCATCACTCACCCTCTCTTGCTCTCAGCTGGACAAAGGAGAGGGAAAAGTAATGAAGGGCTATGAAATTGAGATGAGGACTGGGAGAAAACACTGTTAAGGGCAAAACAAGTTCAAATTTAAAGGTATAAAGTAAATTTATTATTAACAGAGAGAAGGATAATGAGAAGTAAAATAAGCCTTTTAGAAGACCTTTCTTCCCCCTGGCCCCTCCCTTCTTCCCATTGACAGTGCAGGGAGACAGGGCGTGGGAGTTCTGGTCACTCGAGATCATCTGTTCACTCAGGGAAAGGAGCATCTCCTCTACTATCCTGTGGGGTCCATTCCACGGGATCCAGTTCTCTGTGAATTTCTCTAGCATGTCTCTAATCTCATGAGCAGCAGTCTTGCCAAAACTGCTGCAACATGAGTCCCTCCCACGGGCAAACTGTCTTCCCAAAGCTGCTCTGATGTGGGTCACTTGTCTGTGGGGTGCAGCCCTCTAAGAATAGACTAGTTGGAAAGCAAGGGCCCTCTTTCTATCTCTGGAAAGCGGGGCCCTCTCTCTCCCATTCGGGTCTCTCACTAGGCAACAGCTTTCTCTGGCATCCATGCGTTCCAGCGTGAGCACTTCTCCCAGAGGTTGTGAATGGATCCCTGCATCTCCCGTAGACTTCATGGGCTGCAAGGGGACAGCCTGCTTTACCATAGTCATCATTACGGCCTGCAGAACAATTCGGCTCTAGTGCCTGGAGCACCTCCCCCTTTTTCCACTGACCTTGGTGCCACCATGTTCTCCCTCACATGTCCTCACTTCCTCCTCTGACTAGAAGAAAAACCGTTGCCTGTACTATTGCCAACATGTTCCACTAATTCAAAGATTGCTGCGGGATCTTGCAGCACTGAGGGATTGATCTTGTCTGGGTTCCGTGCTGGAGAGTCACTCTCCATGTTTTCGCCGTTGGCCGTTTGCCCTGCCGCCACCTTGCAGGCAGTGGCGGCTACTGCGGCATTGGTGCTATTGAACGCCTTTCTTCAGGCGGGCACTGGGAAGGGGAAGCCGCCAGCCGTACCCTTCTGCCGGTGGCGTGGCTGGCTAGGGGTGGCCAGGCAGGCAAGGCGCACTGCAGGCTGCACTGAGATGGCGGCGGATGCCGCACGTTGTCACGCGCTGCCTGAGATGGCCCTGGTGGTGGCGCCTCGCCACCCCTGGAAAAAAAAATTGTGCGTGCGCTGTTTTGATTTTCTTCTTAAATAGGTAATCACAGAGGCATTACCAACCCTCTCTGGGCCAGCAGCATTTCCATCTTCAGAGCCATCAGAGATTGGCTCTGTTGGACATGGTGGACGCTTCTAGCAGCTTCTCAAAGAAACTACAGTAATTTCATGCTTATAAGCCGCACCTTTTTGACTGAGTTTTTGAGCTGACCCTGGAAGTGCAGCTTTTTGCCCGGTGCGGCTTATATATGGACAAATTCCGGTGAAATGCCAACCTGGAAGTGAGAGGCAGGCCAGCTGAGGTGGGGTGGGGCCGGAGCTGCCACTGGGTTGGTGGGGCCGGCCTCTCTCGTAGCCTCTGCTGCAGTGGGTTGGGACTGGCTGGAGCCATGCCGGCCTGAAGCGGGACCAGAGCTGCTGCGGCTGGAGCCGTGCTGGCCCGGGGTGAGGCCAGCTGGAACTGTATCTTCCCTGAAAGACAAAAAAAAAAAAAAAAAAAAAGGCAGCTTACCACCCAGTGCGGCTTATTTATGGACGAATTCCATGGACTTTCCAACAACCCAGAAGTGAGGTTTATAACCAGGTGTGGCTTGTAAGTGTGAAATTACTGTACTTTCTGTGGCCCTTCCCTGTTGCCAGAAAACCAGTTCATGCAAAATCAACACATTGTTCAATGGGGTGTTCATAAGCACTGATCTAGGGGCTTTCTCCACAGCCATCGATTTAAGGGGTTGCAGCAGCTGGAAGTGCTGCATAAATATGTTAGTGACTCACTAGCATTTCATGCTCAGAGCCTCATGCACTTAGAGTCCCAAAGTTGTACTGCCAATTCCCTGACAGCAAGCATGCTAAAATTGCCATATTGCTGTTGTCTGGGCCTTGTTCCAGTGCTGTTAGGGTCTGTAAAACTTACCTCGTGCAATTGTGCAGCAATTATACTTGGATTTTCCTTTCTGTGTAAGGCAACTAAAGACATGGAAGAATGAGTCACTGTTGTATCACAGTTGCTCACTTGCAAGAAACAGAACATTTTATAATAGCAGGAAGAATAAGAATGTAGGCATGAAACTAAACATTGATTTTGCAAAGGAACCTTGTCACCTTCTCCTTAGCCACCCTGGGCATGGAAACCTCATGCTAAATTTGGCTTTTGTTTCAACTCGTGAAGTTTCAAGGTTGATAAAACCCATGCTGAGTCCTGACTGGATTAGGTGGACAAGCACAACCTCCCCCTTGCCTGTAGGCAGAGAGAGGATATCCAGCACCACTGCCAGGAAGCTGAGTTTATTGTTCACCATTGCTATTTCAGCCCAGACAGAGCATTTCATGTAGATCTGTGCTGACATATATTCGGTCCAGCAGTGTCAGATACCTGTTCCCCCAATTGCTTTCTGTATTCAGGCTTGTTCTACTGTGGCTTTCCTGCATTGATGAGTGGCTTCTTTGTTTTGCACTGTCATAATAGTTTTCCCAGAGCCATGTTTAATTTGGAATGGTTACCTAGGCCTGCTGCTTGAAGCTCTCCTGCTTGTTTTCTATAGCTGCCAGGGTGTGTAGTGCATTTCTTGGCAGGATGATTTCCAAGCTGCCTAATGCTGAGACTAATGCAGAAAGCAGCTGAATAAAAACTAAATAATAGAAAAATAAGCAAACAAATTTGTGAAGAGGAAAAGGGAGGGAAAAAAAGTGGTGAATGGGAGGAGAGCATAAGCTAGAGAAGATTTACAATCATGTAACAGTACTACAGGGTAGCAAAAAGGGATAAATCAAATTACACAATCGTATGTTGCATTTCATTATATACCCTAATAGAGCCAAGCATAAAAAGTATAAAATGGTGTTTCTATTAACCAAACCCGTGTTTCTCAGAGTTGAAGGGGTTATTGTGTTTGAGCAGACATCTCTTACTGGGGTTTTTCTTCTTCAACTGTTTGTGAAATCCTGCAGTAGTGGACAGAAAGCAACACACACTGGTGCAGTGGATCCTGTTAGCATTGTCCTGTTCCTTCGCATCCCACTTTGTAAGCTGTTTAATTAGATGTGCTGTTGTAATAAATAGAAGGAGCATTTACTGGTATACCCCTAGTAGTCAGTAAAATCACTACAGGTTTACTGGACTAGCAAAGCAGGATGCAGTCCACCTTTCCCATATGCAGTTTGGAGGAGTAAGAAGGGATTTACCTGGCTTCTCAAGCAATTTCTGTTTCCTTCAATATATAGAAGCTGCACAGGTCTCACATAAGCACAGATAGATCATGTCTCTTGTTATGTTTTTCCCAGCTGAAGACTCAACCATCCCTCTTTCCTTTTTGAATTGCACTGCCCTTAATCCACTCTGCTCTCCATCCTTTTTGGTCATGCAAACTGCAGTTTTCTTTTGCTGTTTTTGTATGCGTGGCAGACTTACACCAAAAAAGGTGCCTTCTCCTCTCTAGGAGCAGTCTGTGCAAAAAAAAAAGCTTCCTGAGCATCTCAGACATCTTTACATATCTTTAATATATAAAGCATTCGAAAATCAGTGTACTCCAAGGGTTTGCTCAGTAAATGCAATGTTTGTTCTGTTCAGTTAAGTTAGCTAGCAACAGGCAGTAAAATGAATGATAAGGTTACACTGCGTAACTTTTCTCAAATACTTTTCTACAGCTGGAAATTATCACCATACATGGGTAAGACATGTTCAAGATACATTGTCTCTTCACTGCTGGGGCTCTTGCTCAAGATTCAGGTACCAAAACAACGGCCAGCACAGACTTCCACTGCAGTAATTGTTAAAATTGATGCTCTTTTCAAACAGTGTGTACTTTCAATCTCAGCTCTGCAGTTAAATTTTTAAGGGTTGTGACTGTTTTGCAAATAAATTTTGGCAGTAGAATACCATTTAATAGAACTGACTTTTTTAATGCCAGTGGGTTTAATCAATAAATAAGTGTTTAATTTTACTGCAGGTGAAGGCAATTTGAGTAACCTCTAGAGAAATACAAACAGCATTTTAAATAAACCTCTTGGCATGTTAATCACCTTAAATCAAGTTCTGGGCTTATCCTAAAGCATTAGGATGAGGTAAAATCCAAATGCCATCATGCATTTGTAAACACTGAGCAACCCCCAATAGTGATACAACACTGTACGTGGAAAAAAATCCCTTTTCAGAAGGACAAAGGGAGGATCTGTATCTGCCTGTAAGCCATGAGATCAGGAGAGATGGTACCAAAGATTTTGATCTAAAGTTTCTGTTTCAGATAGAAGGTCAGCTTCTTTCTGAAGGATGTCAAAGCACACATATCTGTCATTGCTGTTTTTTAGGACTGGAGGCAGCTAAAGCATGCTTCAGCTATTTAGGCTCTATACTAATCATGGTTTAATCTTTCACACTGATAGTTCATGGTGTGTTCCTATTCTCTATGAGAGACCAGACATGGAAATTGAACTCAGTATATGTCATGTTCAAGGTACACAGAGCAACAAAATTACATCTTTTTTTTTTCCCTCAACACTTATCCGGCTGCTTCCCAAAAGTTTTGTTGGCTTTTTTGGCTGTAGACGCACACTGGGCTGATGATCTCAGGCAGCTGTTACCAGTGACTTCAGTGACTTCAGGCCTCTTTCCTGGGCCATGATGTCCAGTTCTATCATAAGCATCAAAGAGCTTTGGTTTGGATTATTTTCCTCTGTGTTACCCTATGTTTATCTATACTGAAACTCCTATGCTAACTGTGTGCACTTTGTTCAATTTTGTGAGATCCTGCAGGATGTTGTCATTGGTGTGGCATTTGGCTGCCCTAAGGAAGTCAGGAATATCCATTGACCTGGTGATTTTGTGGACTCTCCCTTCTCCAGGTTGTGAATGAAGATGTTGAATAAAACATCTGTCTCAGCACACACCCACTGCTGCCTCCTCTCTACTATCAAAGCCCTTTCATTTGCCTCCCAGCCCATAACCTACTCTCAGTTCAAAAATGAACTTTTCCTTCAAATACTTGGCTTAGTTTTTTTATTGATCACCAAGAAGAAAATAAAATCCAAGGATTCTGAAGAAGAACTGTTAAAATGAGCTTCTCACTTTTATAGTCCTTATATCTTTCTAATACAAAACAGACCTCCCCAGATTTACAACAGCATTTCTGATTGTAGAAAAGGTCATCCAGAAGATACACTACTGCCATGAGTTAACCGTGCAGCATTTTTTTTAATGTACCACTTTATCACAGAGAGTGTAGATTGGCTTTTGACAGCATCCCTTTGTTTTCATTCTAGAAAAGCCAAATGGACCAGTTGCCAGGGAGAAGAGTAGTGTCAAAGAGTTTGCATTTATTTGCCAGGTAAAATATTAATCATTCTGGGACATGATGCTTAAGTGACAAGGCCATAGGTGGGAAAGAAAGTGGGATGGCACCCTTGAATTTTACAGTTGCAGCAGGTAAGCGTAAGTTTAGATTTTCCTTCACTTAACAAGAACAAAACAGGACAGAATTTCTGTGAATTTAACAATTAAATGCCAGGTGTGATTTTAAGAGGTCACGATACAGCAACACTTCTGCTTTGAAATGGCAAGAAGAAAAAAGCTGCAATGCAGCTAGACCTTCCTTGCTGCTGCGATGGTGTCTGCCCTGTGCTGTGTGAGTGAGACAGACCTCCCTGCCTGCAGAAGCCCCACTGCAGACGCTTCCGCCTGTCCAGCAAATAACTGGTTTGGGTGATGGACATTTGTTCTCAGGCCCACATAAATGGTCCTAGCTGGCTCTGTTGCAATCTGTTGGGCTGGCAGGAGCTATGCACATATGGCAGCCTGATGAAGGAAGTGGCTCTGTGGGCAGCAGGATCCACATCTCTCACACAGACCTTGTGCAGAAAGCACTGCTCTGGCAAAACAGCAGTATTTTTGGTGAGGTATGGGAGAGGTGGCTGTGAACCATGTGAAGGTAATAGTGAAAAATCCAGCAGAGTTTGCTGTTGGCGTACTTCTAGATTACCAATATTTTGGTGAAGACCCAGCCCTACTACTCTGTTTACCTAATGTCCTCCTGCACTACCACTTAAATAGGAGCTTATTCCCTGTACTAAACTACCGTGCATCTTGTGGTTAATTATTAACCAGCTTTTATGTTTGAGAAAAACCTTTATTTCAGCAGAAAGCAATTCTTTTGTAATCCTTGCTCAGTTTGGTGCCATGGTGCAATCTGCCCATGACACATCCTCACAGCACAAACACAGTCCTGGTATTTTCTAGGCATTGTTATTCTGTACATTGTCATCAGACTGAATGAGGTAAGATTGATTTTCAGCAACAGTGGGGAAGAGTAATTCAGAATTAAGTATAATTTTGCCAAATGCATTTTGTCAGGGAAGCTGGAGGAGATTCTTAAACTAATGCTCCTCCTTTAGGAGCTGTTCACAGCCTCTTCTGCTTTCTCTTGGAGAGCAGTTGCACAGCCTGGAGATGAGAGGTTTCTTTGGGAATCTTGCTGGTAGGTTCAGTTTTCAGTGCAATCTCTTACAGTATCACACTGTGGAGAAAGGAATTCCTTACCATTTCTCCTATTCCCTGTTTAATTTGTTTCATTTTAGGACAAGTTCCCAGAAAGATTAGTGAACTCCATGTGCTGAAGTGTGAGGGTGGAATGAGTGAGTGGAGGATAGTCTCACGTCACTTGATTTCTATATGTATAAATCTGACTAAAGCAAATGTCAGAGAAAAGGAAAGAGTCAGTGTTTGCTTATTCCAATTACTCATGCATTCATATTTAATACCCTCCAGGCACACTTCTGTTGGCTGCAAGAATATCTAGCAGCTATCTGTTGAGGACTACGTGCTTGAATAATCTTTAAATTCTAGGGTTTTTGTATTTTAACTCCATTCTTTCTTTGAGATTTTGAGTTCAGGCAGATAGGAGTGTTAGATGGGCACTTAGACAAGTTTGAAATGCCATCGCTGTTTTTCTCTCTGTATTTAGATCCAGATTAGCTGAAGCGCCTCACAACTTTGCAGAGGGAAATACCTTTCTGAAGGGCTCAGGTTGGCATCCAAATCTTGCAGCAGCTACTGCTGTCAAGACTAGGAGCCTTCTCTCTACCAGACACACACACCTGTGCTTTTTTTTTTTCATTGTATGCCTCAGTAATTCTTGTGCAAGAGTTGGCCAATCTGTGGTATTTCTCTGCTATGCCAGAACCCCCCTGGGAAAATTCATCATTGGGTATCTGAAGATAGGAGCTTACTTTTACACCCATTTGGCTTCTAATCTTTAGGGCTGGACAATAATGACTGATGAGAAGGATTTATTCAGGAGAGAGAAATGTTTTCTGCCCAGCCTTGTTAGTTCAGGAAAGGATCTTGCTGAGTTGTAACCTCTGTCTGCACCACCTTAACCAATTAAGTGTGTGAAACAAACTGTTCCATGAACAATGAACTAAGAAACTCAGTTTCAATAGATTTATGTATTGCACCTCTCACTCTTCAAGTTTTAATTTTTCCTGTGATCTTCCTGCTCCTTTGATACTCTTAATTTCCTCAGTAAATCCCTTAAATCACTTCTCCCAACCACCTACCACATCTCCACGTCTCCCAGCTATGGGATGGGGAAAAGGTGGAAAATAGCCAAGCTCATCATATCGAGGTTCCTCTGACGTCACTACCAATTCTTGAATATGCATCAGGCCATTTTATGAAACCTGGGAAAACAACCTATATCTGCTAAATTTAATTTTCCTGTTTCTGGTCCTTTTTTTTTTTTCCAGTTTGTGTGTCCTACTGATGCTAAACAAAACTTGATACTGGCAGATATCACAGCAAAAGTGCAGATTTAATACTCACAGAGATCTGCTCATTTTATAAGGGAAGAAACAGCAGAAAGAAAAGGCAGTAATTACAGGCTGCTAAATAGAGCTGATATGAACCCTAGTGAAATGTTAATGAAGTCTCCTAGCAAGCTTTGGGGTCCTGAGAGTGAATGCAGGGCCATGCACCCTCTGTCCATGGGGAGGTAAAATTCCATTTAGAGATTAATCTTTTATCCAGTTTAATCTGGTGTTAGGCCAAGTGCACTCATCTCCAATGCAAGACCCGCACGAACAGAGTGTGGAAAAGTTCTGGTTCAGGCTGCTTTAAGGATCCCTGTCAACGGTAAAGGTTCATACTGTTCGCATACCTCTTTTGGATCTCACTTGCAGTCACTCCGGTCTAGTGGAGAGAAATTGAACAAACCTCGGCGTAACAGCAGATTTATTTAAAAACGAGAAGGATTCGGGGGTATTTCAGGTTGCTAAGAACCAGTGGAGGTGAACGAGTCCTGCCCGCCATCGCACAGTTCTGCCGGCTCTCGGGGGAGAGCAAGGGCTGGGTGCCCGCGGGGTTGGGGTCCCCAGCTGTTCTGCGGTTTGGGGCCGGTTCCGCGGTTGCGCCGGACCCTGCTACCTTCTCCAGCGTCCGCTGAACCGGCGCTGCCTGTCTAGGCCTTTTCCAGGGGCCGCGCCCAACGCGGCGCCACCAGGGCCACCGTCGTCGTCACCACAGCGCCGGTGCCGCTGCGAGTCGGGGCGGGCCGGGCGGCGGAGGCGGAGACACGCCTGGGGCGGGGCGGTGGCGGTCGCTTGCCCCAGCGCGGGGTGGGCGGGAGGGCGGCGCGGTGTGGGGTGATGGAGTCGTGGGCCCTTGCTGCCCGCGTCCAGTTTCGCAGGGCCCGCTGAGGTTCGGCCACAGCCGCCGCCAGAGCGCGGCCACCCCACCCGCCGCCTTTCAGCCTTCTATCGCCGGGACATGGCCACAGAGCCCCCGCAGCCAGCGGGGCGCCTCGAGGGCAGGGACGGGTGCTGCGCGGACGGCGGGCGCGGCGAGACGGAGGAGGCCGAGGCCGCGGCCCAGCCGGTGCTCGACGCCTCCGTTGGCCCTGCGGCGGCGGGAGGCGGCCGGCGGCGGGCGCTGAACGGATGCGTGCCGCTGTCGCACCAGGTGGCTGGGCACATGTACGGCAAGGATAAAGGCGGTGAGCGGCGACAGGCGCGGGGAGGGGGCGGCGAGCCTGGCCAGGTCACTCGTGAGGGGGTTCTTCCCGCCCCACCCTACCTTCCGTTTATCTGAATTCTCCCAGACCGGCTGTGACGGGTTGGGTTTGGCTTCGATTTCGCTCACGCCCCGGCGGCGAAGGGGCAGCTCCGTGGCTGGCGGGGCAAGGGTTGGTGCAGGCGGGAGTGGCGCCGAGGGGCGAGCGCAGGGCTCCGCCCGCACCTGTCCACCAGACGCCGCAGCACCGCCGAGGTGCCGCAGCAGCGCGGGAGGTTGGTGCTGAGGCCTGGGGCAGTGTGGAGGGACCGGAGCCTCCGTGGGAAGGCCGGAGGGGGGGCCAGTCGAGCTCTCCGCTACGCACAGGCCGTGGATGGAGCGGTGTAACCGCTGCCAAATTTCACTCTTGTGGTGCTTTTCCTAAATGGTATTAGTCTGTCAGGACGTGATAGTTGCACCCTTAAACCGAAGGACATCTGCCGTTCAGCTTCATTTTATCAGGCACCTTTTTAGAAGTGGGAATTCGGGTAATAGCATGCTGGTTCTTTTAGAATAGATGTCAGAAACGTGTTTTATCTAACGGGACCACCTGAACCTCTGGCCACCAGAAACTTCAGCAAATTATTATTAAGCTATTGTTATTTGCTTGTTTATTTGATGACAAATCTGAACCAATGGCTAGGAAGTGATCTAAAAATACAAATACACAGCATTTTAAAGTATACCTCCACCAGCTCTAAATTCCTGTTTTAGTTCCATGCTGAGGAGTAAGGTGTTAGCCCTTCTGGTGAAGGGACCTTTTAGCATAAGCAGTGGTCAGTAACAAAGTAAGCGGCCAAGTGAATGTTGCCAAAAGGTATTTCTCACCTTTTCGAATGTCGCATTTGGGATAACTCCTGCCTTTCAGCCAGGTGGAAGGTATGCATCCATTCAACTTGCAATGTGCCCTCTAAGAGTAGTTATAATAGTACCTGCTGGCTTATTTACTTTGAGTCATGATGGTGGGAACTGACCCTGCTGAATAGGCTGACGGCTGAATTACAGAACCCTGTCTGCTGTTAGTGAATGAAATTACAGCACTAATGGCACTGTGAGTTTGTCTTACCTACATCCTACATCCATGGTGTGCCTTGCTGCAGGTAATCTCAACAAAAAAAGTCATTCTTCTCTTTGCCCCTGCCAAGGGATGAAATTCAGAATCTTTTTGGAATTACAGCACTGAGGGTGCTCTGAAGTAGTCTTATCTACAGCCTGTTTCCGTGGTGTGTCTTGCTGCTGATAATCTCCACAGAAAAGTAATTCTTGTCCCTTGCCCCAGCTGCAGACAGTGCAATAAAAGGTACGTGGAAGTGCATTGGATCCTGGAAGGTGTATGTCTTCTGTGTTCATGCATCAACATAAGATGAGATCAGGCAAAAAAGGGCTCACTTCAGGGAGCGCTTCACCTTCAGTGCATCAGTCTTACTGCAGTTAGATTAAGCAGCAGAGGTGATCATCTGTATTTTGGGTGCCACTCCAGTGGTTTAGGTAAAGGTAGCCCCACTACATCTCATAGACAAGACCAAGACTTTTCTGCAGAAGTACCACTATGGTTGATGAGCTCGTCTTGGAAACTGTTTTATGTTGAAGACCAAAGCTGCTTTGGTACTCACAGCTCTCATTTTTGTAACTTGATTTCCCCTTCTATTCCCACATACAAACAGACAGAGGACTTGAAGGTATCCAAAGTATTTTTAACTTTTTTTTTTTTACTAGAACTACACTGTAAAATTTCTCCTGAATAACCTTCATTTTTCTCTTCTTTGTTTCTTGTGACTGTTACTGCCTTGCAAAGAAAGACCTCTCACAGCCTCTCTGTATGCATGTGTAGACATTAGGCTTCTGTGCATTGTAACTGCCCTTTTGTTGAATGCTATGTGCAGTGGTGCTTCCCCCAGATAAATCTTGTATCGAAGTAAAGTAATGATTTTGGGTTGTGGCTTAATTCTGTAGGTGGGTAGAGAGAGTCAGAAGCTGGTGGGATATGTCACCTTATAGAACCTCTTGCATCTGGCTATGGTTTGGTGCCATGCAAAATGGTAGGGGTCCCCAAGCCAGTAGTGCAATTTGGTAGCTGAAGGCGCCATTCTCCTTCAGAGTGACTGGCTTTGCTCATTTCAGAATGGTAGCAAGCTTTGCATCCACAGCCAGAGAGAAACGTTTTTGGAGGTATTTCAGGATTTTATTTTCAACATAGTTCTGTCGATTCCTCAGAAATGTTAATTTGCTTTTCCATATGTTAAAACAGTCCTATTCCCTATCTGTGCTGAAAAATCCTGGGAAGCCTACAACAAACCCATGACCAACATGTGTGATCTGCAGGTGATGGTATCTCTGCTTTTAGTTGTAGATCAGAGGGAAGGTTATGGAGTTTACATCTTTGTGGTGAATATTGAAACATGGCTCTGGTTTTCAGGCTTGCCCCATTCAGAGTGACAGAGTAGTGCAGTAAGTGCTCTAGTCTGTCAAGAAGGCAGAGAATGAGGGAACTTATATTAAACTCATCAAGTAATATGTGTCAACCTAGTATTGTACAGATTCTGCTGCCAGGAATCATTGCCTGGTCTTTCTACCTTGTAGATTGTCTGCTTATCAAAGCCAAAATGCAGATTTTTGCAGAGCATGTGTTATAAAACCTTTTAAAATGTTTAATGTATTTTATTTTAATGTGATTGTTAACAATTCACATATAGAATACATGCCATTGAAGTAGTTGGTGCACTTTGCAGAGTGGTTTCCATCACATGCAAAAGGGCACAAGGGAAGGGGAACACAAGCTGCTGTGTCTGGAAGATGTTGTGGTAGTTTGCACGTGTGTGGTAATATTTTTCTAGTTTTGAAAAGTGTTTAAATCCAACTTTTAGCAAGAAACATGTCTTGAGAGGTGTTTGGCATAGCAAACTATTGAAACAACTATTCTAAATCTGGTGGTTGTTTTAAAGTAAATATCTTGGTTTCTAAAGATTTTGTTTAGTTTCCAAGACTGCACAACAGACCCCATTCATAGATAATGGTTTTTAAGAGGTGAAAAACACAATTGCTATTATACTGCAAACTCTGTTTGGGATGCAAAGCTCCTGCTGGTTTTTCTGTTTTCTCACTTGGTAGTTGAAAACAGTATCTTTTTTTGGATACAGTTGACATTTTTGCTATCCTTCTAAGCAAAAAAAAAAAAAAAAAAAAAAAAAAAAAAAAAAAAAAAAAAAAAAAAAAAAAAAATTACTGCTTGAAAAGCTAGAAATTAATCCTAGCAGAAAATGTCTTTTCCAGATGTGAGTTTTTTGTTTTCCCTTGCACCTGATAATGCAACACAGTTCACATTTCAGAGGAATGCAGTTACTTTTCTCCATTCTTGCCTACATCCATGTCTTGAGCATCCTCAGATACTCAGTTGCATTTCTTCTGCAGTTATTCTGAAAAACTGGTGACTGGAGAGTCATATAAGGCTGTTTCATGAGAGTATTTTGGAGGGAGTTTTTATGCAGGTTGATGAAGGTGTTGCCTGGCTGAGATGAAATTATGTACTGTAATTATGGGTGGTACAAATAATATCATCTGATAGCTTTGAGTGCCGTACGGGTTCTATTTCTTGTAGTAAAGACACTTTCTAGTGGTGCTTTCTGTGCCACTAGTATAGATGTACATCCACAGGGCATTTATTTATCTTCTAGTAATGAGATATGGATTAAATGTGGTACTCTTTTAACGTTTAGGCATTGTTGGAAATCAATTTATGAAATACTTAAAAAGAGAGTGTGGATGTAATCTTTTTTAGTTAATGAGGGTTTTGGGGGTGAAGGTTTTAATGTCAAATCCTAGAACTGTGTTGGCCTTGGGCAGACCTACACCCAGGAACTTATTCCAGAATAAGAGAAATGCAAGCAAACCTCTGCTAAGGGTTATATGTAGGAGCTGGCAATTTTGTCTCTGTGTGTCCAGTGGAAGTAGTACAGTTTTTCAATAGGCTATCCTTGATGGTGAAGTCACTATTTCTGGTAAACAACAAAAAAAGGCAAAAAGAAAATTGTACCTCTTAAAACTAAGCTCTGAAGGAAGTGCTTCTCTTCTAGGCATACTACAGCATCCAGATGGAACTGTCCTGAAGCAGTTGCAGCCACCACCACGTGGTCCCAGGGAGCAAGAGTTCTACAACAAGGTAAGGGTCCCACAGTGTGGAGGAGGCTGGCTTGCTCCAGGTAAAATGAGGGGTGCGCTTCCTGTAGGAGTACCTCCTTAGCATTGCAGTTGGGAAAGTGCAACCTAAATACCCTTCCACAGTATCTGTGTGCTCTCTAGAGCTTTCTGTGCCTTGCATGTCAGTCCCCATGCCAGTCGTACTTCACTCACAGGATTTAAGCTTGGTTATTTGTTCATACGATAGCAGACTTTCACAGCATCTAAGATTTTATTGAGAAGTGTTATCTCCTGTCTTGTTTAAAGGGTTGTATGTTTCATCCCAGCTTTCTCACATAGCTGAATCTCTCAGAATTGCTTACATCTAAATTTAGCATGTTTTATGCTTCTTCCTAACCTCGTTTACTACTGGAAGTATTGCTCTGTTCACTGTATTAAAATTCAGCTCCTTTAAAAATCAATAGAAATCAAAACTCTTAAGTTAACTTCAATTGTTGTATTCTCCTATTGCTCATCTTCAGTTTGCTTTATCAGTAACTTTAACAAGTGCAGACCAAGAAAGCTGCTACTTTCCTATGAACCGTTTTTACAGCCTGCAGTGTCCTGCCTGCCAGTGATAGTCTGTCATGTGGTTTTCTTATGTCAGATTGATATGCCATGCCTTTCCATTACTTATTAGGTACAAAGAACTATGAAAATCTTCATGCTTGGTATAAGAGGAGTCTTGAGACCCTCTACTTGTTCTGGTATTCAGCTTGGATTTTGGTTGGTTGGTTTATTTTTCTCTAAAAGAGTATTTAAGTTACCAAAAGACCTTGCAGATTTCATGAAAATGTCTCACATAAACAAAGCAAGGTGGTTTAAGTGAACAATGTTTTTGCATGCTAGCATTATTTGATAATTTTCGTGATGGGACAGAACAGCAGCTCTTGAGTTACTAGGAGCCAGTTAAATGTGAATATTTTTCTGAGTTTCTCTGTGACTCTCATTGAGATGAGGTTAAGAAATATGCCGTCCAGTCTGAGTGGTAACTTGAGTAGAAGGAGTAAGCTTGAACAGATTCCTTTGAGCACCAGGCTACTTACTGTGCTGTGAAATCCTCAGGCAAAGACAGTAACATGCTGTCCCTGCCTAAAGCCAGCAGGTAAGAGAGGTAAATTCAGGAACTCTTCACATCAGAAACTTTGTAATTTTGCTGTTTAAGCTTAGACTCCTGTGACAAACTGCTCAAGACCCCGGGCAAAGTCTTTGAGAAGGGGATGTCTATGTTAGTGTGTTTGTTACTGTGCTGTGCAGGTCAGATCTCAATGGTAGTACAGTAATTTCACGATTATAAGCTGCACCTTTTTTATTGAAGAATCCAGCCTACCCCAGTAATGCGGCTTGTATTCAGGTGCAGCTTATCTATGGAGAAATCCGTGAAATGCCAACCTGGAAGTGAGAGCTGCCTGGGAGGGCACCTGGGGCTGCCTTTAAAGGCTTTGCTGGTCTATGAAAACTGTTTGCAGCTTGAGCACCTGACACCAATTTGTATCTGTTACTAATTTGTTACTTTGTTATACATGGATCCTCCCTTTAAAAAAAAAAAAAAAAAAAAAGGTGCGGCTTATAATCATGTGCGACTTATAATTGTGAAATTACTGTAACTTGCAAAGTAAGCTTCTATTCTGTCTTCTAAGACCTTGCTGGCCTGCTTTCAACACTGAATTTTTTTGGTTATGTCATCTTGGAATGGAGTTGGGCAATTCTTGAAAAAAACAGAGAAA
>VRYO01001366.1:23209367-23232114 GCA_009812075.1 Sialia sialis
CTGCTTGGTGGCAGCGGCGGCGGCTCCCCTCCCCATGTGAAGCCGGCGGCTCGCCCCCTCGCTGAGCGCTCAAAGCCGGCCGGCCGCCACCTCCTCGCTGCATGAAACCGGCTCTGGCTCCCCACCTGCTCAGCTGCAGCAGCAGCTCCCCGCAGTGCAGTGCCCGGGCGGCCCTGACCCACAGCGGGGTGGCCCCGAGGCACGGCAGGGCAGCCCCGAGGTGTGGCATGGAGGGGCGGTGGGGCGGCCCCGAGCCGCTGTGCTGCGTGGCAGCGCTCCCCTGATGCCCCGCCTGCCTCGCTCGCGGCTCCGCTGCCCTACGAATCCCACTCCCCCCCTGCCCGCCTGCCTGCGGCTCCATGTCAGCTCCCTGGCTGGCCACGGCTCCGCGGCAGCTCTCTCCCCAGCCGGCTCGCACTTCCGGTCTGGCATTTCACCGAAAATTGTCCATAAATAAGCTGCAACTGATGATTAGCCGCACTACTAGCATAGGCTGGATTCTTCAATGAAAAAGATGCGGCTTATAATCATGAAATTACTATAGTTATGTGTAGATTAGGCCTTTTAGTGGGTGAAGGGAAGGGGAGAGCACATACATGTGTGTTGTGTTTGTGAAAGTATAGGAGAAAGGTCTTGGTAATTTGTTGCTTTTCAATTATTAACTGCTATCATGTTTACTCTCAGGCAAGAACTGTGCGATGTGGACTATAGACATGTAAGCACTACATATTTGTTATAGGATAATTGCTCTGGGTTGGGAGGTTCAGGGTAAGGTACAGTTTCGCATGCAGCTTGAGCTGATCCACTAGCTCATTGTTGCCAAAAAATGCCTTTCTTCCCACTCCTGCCATTTACATTGCACCATGATGGTGCTCTTTTGGACATTTATGAACTGATTTGGCCTATTTAAAAGATGGCAAAACTTCCTTGTCTTGGCAGTCTCCTGTCAGTTTAGGTGACTAAGCTGACAAGCAATGGGAACAACAATAAGGCTGGCCTGCTTTGGTGACTGAGTTCAGCCCATCCTGTGGGCTATAATCAGAGACATTATCACCTTGGAGAAGGCTGATGAGCCTCCAGAGACTGAGTGAAGGATAATTTTACTGCTCCTTGAAACAGGGAGTTGTTTGAAAGTTGGCCATGTACAGGAGATGGTGAGAAACAGTGCAGAAATGAAACAAGTGAAATAAGACTGATAAGTCCCAAGCTGTCACTTTGTCAGGGCAAAATAGCAGGTTGATTGGTAAGATTAAAGCAGGTGGTTGTCCATTAGTATATGTGGATTAATTGTGCTTTTTTTTTTTTTTTTTTAATTTCTGATCCTGTTTCTTGATATGTGCATAGAACTGTTTTGCCTGTAGGTAGGTGAGTTTTTACTCCCTTTGCATCCTACCTGTAGTATATACCATGAATGAAAATTAGTGCCCCAGTACCTGAGTCAAAACCAAGGGGAGTATCTTTCCTTCTGGAGCAGCACACCTCTTGAGAAGTAACTGAGAATCTCTGTAGTTTATGGTAGCAGGATTAGCATGTCTCAGTTTCAGCTGCATGAGTCAGCTGGAGAGCAGCTATCACAGATCTGAAGCAGAAGTGTCTTCCAAGAACCAGGAAGTGGTATTTCAGTGTGCAGTCTAGTGCTTGTGAGCTGAAAGCTGCAGGGAATGTGTTGTAATAGATGATAATGAGAGAAACAAGTTTGACTAGAACTCTGATATATTTAATGTTATACCCGATAGATACTATCTTCTGTTTGGACCAGGAAAGTCTTCTCTTCTAAAACTGCTGGATTTGCTTGCAGCTTGATGCATGAACATGACAGAGATAAAAGTCTGTCAGCGAATCAGATGTTTTTTCCCTTGTTACTGATGGCTTATTTTCTGTTGAGCATGACCCTGAGTACTTACCAGTAGAGCCCAAACAAAACTGATTCCATTTTGGAATGGAAACTCAAGCAAGACATGTACTGCAAAATACTAACTTGTGATCCAAAACTTGCTCAGAAGCAGGTGGCAGCTGAAATTTGGATGAATTTCACAGGTCTCTGTCAAATCTGGGAAACTAGTGAACTAATTCCTACTCAGGCTCCTGTCGGGTTACCTTTCTATTTTCTTCATACTATGTTTGACTCCCTTTAGCAGTCAAAAAAAAAATAGAGGTCTTTTTTTGTGAGAGATTATTTCACCAAATAAACCAAACTGTGTCTACTGTACCACTATGTCTCATTCTCTACTGCTAGGGAAGAGGCTTGCCATGTGTTATGAGGAAGGGAAAAAACAGACCATGACAAGATTATAATGAATACCTTCTATGATAAAACAGTAGAACAATGAGCTATTTGTACCTGTTTGTTAATAGCTTACTATGCACTGCTTAACTTCTCATTGGAGTGTGATTTTCTAGCTGTAATGTCCACTTGCTAATTGAGCTCTGTAAATCTGAATAGTTATCTAATAAAAAAAAAATTTTAATTTTTGTTTCTGCAAACTCCCTTTCTGTACCTGAGGCCATGAACTCCTTACAAACATTGCCTGTATAACCATAGAGTGTTTTACTTGGTATTCTGGTACCTTTATCTGTGTGAAAAAATTATGAGGTTTTTCAACCTTGAATAGTTACAAAATATTTTGTTTTCAATTGATATGAGCAACAAGAGAATTAAACTAATGGAGGTGTAAGGATGGTGTTTATTTAAGGGCTATCTACACTGCTGATCAGTTGTTTCTGTGTAATGGCAATGCTCTGTGAGAAAGTGTAGGTGGAGGTCTCTAAAGGACTACTTTTAAAGGGGTTTTGGGATGGAGCAATATACTGTGATGTGGGAGCAGGGAAATAGTGTTGTTTGAAAATGCAGTCTTTCAAATTAGACTAAATAGGTAAAAGGCAGTGTGAGCTTATGGTAGGCTGCCTACGCAAGCATGCTAAGAAATTGCACAGAAGTGGTCTGCTCCTCAGTGTGTTTTGGGATTTGGCTTCAGCCTGATTCATGCCAGGGCTCATTTATCCATGCTGAAATACTCTGATTTAGTTCAGCAGTGTTGATAGGAGGAGGAAACCTATTAGTACTCTTATGGTGATCTGTTGCACTGGGTGAGTTGAAAAAGTGAATATAGTGTCCTTTGAAAAAGTTAGTGCAGCCACTGTATGAGGTAACCCATTGCTTAGCTGGGTATGGAGCTCCTGTCCCAGCCATGCCAGGCTATCCTCCAGAGTACTCTGTGCTAGCATAACTCTGTCTTTGCATTTCAGAGCTCTTCAGCACAGGGCTCTCCTTAGTTTGTGTCAAGAATGTAGCATTGCAGAAACTGTTGTCCTGTAGGAGAGGGAGGATGCTGGAATGTCAAGCCTTAAATAGGGCAGCTGCTTTTGTGGGTGCTAAAAGATTGGGCTGCAAGAGGGGGATGCTGCCCATATCAGGTGAGACCCCATCTGCAGAGCTACTTCCAGCTCTGGGGTCCCCAGCACTGGAAGGACATGGACCTCTTTAAGTGAGTCCAGAGGAAGGAAGCCTCGTCTGGTGAGGTGATGAGAGGCCTGGAGCACCTCTGCTGTGAGGAAAGGCTGGGAGAATTGGGGTTGTTCAGCCTGGAGGAGAAAAGGCTCTAGAGAGAGCTTAGAGCCCCTTCCAGTTGCTAAAAAACAGCTCCAAAAGGGACTTTGGACAAGGGCCTTGAGGGACAGGACAAGGAGAAAAGGCTTCCCGCTGCCAGAGGGTAGGGTTAGATGAGATACTGGGGAGGAAATTCTTCCCTGTGAGAGTTGTGAGGCCCTGGCACTGATTGTCCAGAGAAGCTCGGGCTGCCCCATCCTTGGAAATATTCAAGGCCAGGTTGGACAGGGCTTGGAGCAACCTAGGATAGTGGAAGGTGTCCCTGCCCATGATTCCATGAGGGGAATGGAGCAAGATGTCTTTAAGGTCCCTTCCAACCCTAACCATTCTGTAATTCTATGAAAACTGAGGAAGAGAGAATTTATAGTTGTTATCTTTGTGACTATGTGCAAAGATGGGTTTCCGCAAGCTGTGTATTAAGCATGAAGAGATGGAGTATTTCTTTAATGTTCAGTAGAACAAGAGAAGGTTGCTGAACTGTTTTGAAGTGGCTACTCCTTCACTTCTCTTGGCTTTCACCCAGTGTGGTTGTAAGCCTGTTGGTTGCTATGTGTAACTTTCCTGATCGTAGCCTACTGAAGTTTAAAGTTTGCTTCAGGAGCAGCTAATAAACTGGGATTTTATGCTTAACAGATCTATAAATTTTCCTGTAGACTTATATTTGAATTGTCCTTTAGTTTCCCTGTGGTGACTGTGTAACACTCGGGGGATGTCCAATACACTTTCCCTCCTCCTGCTGCCTGCTGAAAATTGTCCTGAGAAAGCTCTTGGAGCAGGGGCAGCTTCCAGTAGATGCCTTTTTCGTTTTCCTGGTCGCTGTGCATCAGAATTGTCATAGCTGGTTCTAGTGGTGTTGCCATATCGTGGCTCTAAATAGCATAGCTGCAATGGTGTAAGGTTCAAGGCTATAATAATGCAAGTCATACTCAAATCCTCAGATAGTTTTGCCCCAGGTGTAAGGGTGATTTTGGGGAATTGGATTGAAAAGGTGGACAGGGTTCTCCCGGTTCCAGTTCAGCTCTGGTAACCTCCTACCTCTTGTCAATGCATGTGAACCAAGGGAGCTGATAACCCCCACACAGAACTGTGAAAAGATAATTCAGCTAATCACTTGGCTCTTCTGGTTGACAAATGTTCCACCCATGCCCAGTTAGTGATGGCTCTGTTAACTGCTGTAGCAGTAATCCATATGCAAGGTTTGAGTCCTGCTGACATGGAATCTGAATGCAAGGAAGTTGTTACCAGTGGAGATGGCAGAAAATGTTTTTCTCTCTTGTTATATGTATCCTAAAAACAAAGCCAGGATATAAGAGAGACAAACAGCTCTGACATGTAAGAGATTTACAGTGGTTAGGTGAGAGTTGGGCACTTGAAAGCTAGGAAGGAATGGTTTTATGGTTGCCTACACAATTGCTCTGAAGCTTCCTTGGATGCATTGAAATGCAGCTTCCATAGGGCTAGGGCAATGACCTGTGTTTGTTTTGCTTTCCCCCACTAGCTTATTTTACAGCTTGATACAAGGCAGAATGGATATTGTTTGTGCAACTTTTACTGTCTCTTTTTTAGCAGTCAGTCTTTGAGTTTGTAACCAGAGGATAATGTGTTAATGAAACCCAGTTACATCAATATTTCTGAAGCCACAGTTCCTGGTGCTTCCGGGGTTACAGAGAAGAAATGTTCAGGAAGTGTGCCCATTTGGACCATTAGCAGTAATCTTCTCCTTACTCTTTATATTTTTTTTTCTGTTCTCAGTAACCTGCTGCATTCCTGGGCTATGTCTTTTCATTCCTGCTCGATGCTTGCTTTTTTTCTTACTGATTTTAATTAGTATTCTAGCAGCTTCAGGCAGTGCAGAAGACTTGTGGTGATTTCTCCCCTTTTCTGTGGCATAAAATGAAGCCAGCAGTCTGAAAGATGGATTTTGGCCTGAATTTGCACAGAATTGCGAGAACTGACTTGTAAGGCTGAACTCCCTTTAAGTCTAGATAGTATAAATCATGATAAGGCAGCCTGTGTTCCATAAGTTGTTCTCTGCTACTGACAGGAAAGGGATTGGGGAGGCAAAGTATGTCTTGTTTCAGGATAAGTTATCCTATTTTGTAAGCTCAGTTAAGTGCTTTTGTACTCTTGATTTAGATGATTATCCTAGCCTGAAAAAGGAGTGGATGATGGCCATTGTGCTGCTGTTTTGTACTAAAATATCCTTTTCCTGTGATCATGTCTCTGGCTAAGATTTTGATTTTCAGTCTTGTATGGACAAAGGTACAGGATGCCTGGTTTTCTTAATATCTTATTTTGGAGATGCAGTGCCTTCCTCTTGTCTTTCATTACTACTGTAGTTGCAGCTGTAGCTGAAAAGGATCTTTGTGACTCATTCTGGTACATCTGGATCTGCCGCATTGACAGCAGAGATACTGGTACTGAGTGTACAAATTACAGTAATTTCATGCGTATAAGGTACACCTTTTTGACTGAAATTTTGATCCAAACCTGGAAGCGTGCCTTATATGCCGGTGCGCCTTATATATGGACAAAGTTCAGAAGTTTGCCAACCTGGAAGTGCGAGCTGCGAGAGCCGCAAGGGGAGCTGGCGGGGCAGGGTCCGCGGTGCCGCGGCACGGGGAGGGGCCGGCAGGGCTCGTGGTGTGGCGGCATGGGGAGGGGCCGCGGCCGGCGGGGACTGGCAGAGGCTGCAGCACTGCAGCCAGCAGCCGCGTGGGGGGAGCTGGCAGCAGATCCTTGCCACAAAGAAAAGGTGCGCCTTATACGCAGGTGCGCCTTATATGTGGACAAAGTACAGAAGTTGCCGACAACCTGGAAGTGCGCCTTACATTCCGGTGCACCTTATATGTGTGAAATGACTGTACCTGTTGGTGAACATAGTGAGCATGTTCTGATACAGTTCATTCCTGCCCTTGGCATCATTCCTCTGCTGAGAAATTGTCTAGAAGGGATCCTGTTTTGCTGGTGAAATGAGCAAACCAGCATGTGAAGTTGCCTCTAAACCGTGAGCCTGGGCATATGTGAAGAAGGACCACAGTAATTCTTAACTAATGTGAAGAAAATGCCTTATTGACAAAGTTGTGAAATATTGGTGCAGCTGGTATTCAGATCTTTTTTCACATGAGGAGTTGTGTAAGAGATGAAGGATCAAATGTAGCTGTAAGAATCTGCATAGTTCCTAGTACTGCTCTGTAAATACCTTTTTTGTATTTCACTGTTAAATGACTGGACAGTAGCACTTGGAAAATATGGCAGATTTCTGTGGTTCTTGAACTCTGCAGCAAAAACAAGTTTGGAAGAAAGTTAACCTAGAAGAGTCTATTGAGTGTTTGTTTCCCATGCTCTTTGAGGACTTTGTATCACCGAATAAACTACAGCCTGCTTCAATATATCTAAGAAACCCTTTTAAAAGGGAGACAGTAAAAGGCCATTATTGCAATTTAATGCAATTGTGGAACTACTGGCTAGAGTTGCTAACAGACTGAGTAGTCTATAGTCTATGCAAATAAGCAGGAAAGAAAATCCAGTTCTGTTAGCAGCCTGATTTTGAGGAATATTCCTTACTAATAGTAGATCTGGTTGAAAATAAAGTGAAAATGCATAGTTGTTGAGTGCACAGTATGTTAAATTGAATTAAGAGCCAGCAAAGTGTTCCTGCTCTGCTGGAGGGTCATGCAGGTGTTTTTTTCAGCCTGAATGAAATACTTTTTAGATTTCAGTTATGAATATTTCCGAATATGGATCAACTTAATATGTATTGGTGTTGTACAGAAAATACTTTGTTCATTGTAAATTCATTTAAAAGTAAGATATGGTTGGTGAGCTGACAGAATGAGATTGAGGAAAGTGTAGGTTGCCTACTTGAAAGAAAAACAAAACAAATTCAGTCTCCAAAAAGAATTCTAGTTTCCAGATAAGAAAACCCAGACAGACTTGTAATATGAGAATATTGTTGCTGATGCTGTACTTGAGGGAAGGGATGCCATCCTGGGGAACCTTGTCAGGCTTGAGAAGTAGACCAATGAAAACCTCATGGAACTCAACAAAGGGAAGTGCAGGATTCTGCCCCTGCGTCAGGGTAATCCCAGACACTGACAGCTGGAACAAAGAGCAGCCCTGGAAGGACTCGGGAATGATGGTTGTTGAAAAACTTGCCATGAGCTGGCAGTGAGTGCTCTCAGCCCCAAAATCCAATGGAATCCTAGGCCGCATCCAAGGGAGTGTGGTCAGCAGGTTGAGGGAGGGGATTCTCCCCCTCACTCTGCCCTCTACTCTCTCCTCACCTGAAGTGATGCACACAGTTCTGGTGTTCCAAACATAAGAAGGACATGGAACTTTTGAATCAGGTTCAGAGAAGGCTATGAAGTTGCTAAGGGGACTGGAACACCTTCCCTGTGAAGACAGGTTGAGAGAGCTGGGGCTGTTGAGCACAGGGTTGTGTGGAGACCTCACAGCACCTTCCAGTATCTTGGGAGGCCTCAAGGTAACTGGAGAGACACTCTGGATCAAGAACATGTTGCCCAGGGAGGTTGTGGCTTTTCCAAATCTGGCAGTGTTCAAGGACAGGTTGGACAATGCCTTGAGCAACCTGATCTGGTGGAAGGTGTCCCTGCCTATGGGCGAGCATTTGGGACTACATCATCTTTGAGTTCTTTGCAACTCTTAACATCCTTTCATTCTGCAATTCTATAAATGACAGTTAAAATGGAATGCCTTGGCCTGGGCACGTGGACAGCGAGCCAGTTTAAGGTGCTCAGGAGGCTGTGGAACCAGCTGTATGCTGCCAGTGCTGGTGGGGAGGGCATGGAAATGTGTGTAGGACTGTGATAGTGCTGCCTCTGAGTGACTGAACCTATACCATCAGTCTGCACCAGCGAGGTAGTTGATGTAGTGCATTCCTTCAGTGGGCTCCTGCAGCATGGACAGCTTCCAGTGGATAAATTTTTTTTCTCCCTGTTTGCTCTACATCAGAATTGTCATAGCTGGTTCTAGTGGTGTTGCCTTGTCATGGCTCCAAATAACAGCTGCCTCTTGCAGTCCTATGAAAAAGAAACCAACATATGTCTGTCAGGACTTGGTTCCTGTTTCTGTCTCTTTGAAATGTAAAATTAAATATTGCTTATTTAAGTGTGAGTTCTTCAGGATTCTTCCCAACTCTTGTTCTGTCCCACTCCTCAGTGTAAATATTCTGCTGGGACCTGATTAATTTCTGGGAAACAAATAAGAATAAGCCTTAATGTTCTCAGAAAGTGGGACAACCATACTAGCCACTTTTCCCTTTCATTGTATTATTCTACCATTCCACTTTCAGTGATAAATTAAGCTTGAATAGTTGGAGCTGCTTAAAAAATTATTCTTGGAGCAGAGAGTTTGTATTAAAATGCTCTGGCTGCTGGCTTTGCCTAACTTGCTTTTGGGTCTGTGAGCTTGGAGGTGATGGTGGTTTCTGACCAGGTCTGTGTCTCTCCTCAAAATCTCAAGCAATATTCATGTTGCAACACATAGTGCATTGCAGTAACAGAGCTGCCTTTTGGCACAGTAGTTGTGAAGACAGATGAGATAACTGGTGTGGGAGAGCCTTTGTAGGGGACGGTTGTCAGGACAAACTCAGGCGCTCTCTTTATTCTGGTCGTGAAGTTTGCAGTTTATTGCATAGGGTGTGGGTATAAAGGGCCCTGTTAGGAGCTGCCAGCTGCAGCTTGGAGCAGGGGAGAAAGAGAGTGGGGGATGGTAGGCGTTCTAAGAGAGGGGAGTACCAGGACGGAGTAAGAGAAGTACAGTAATTTCACGTGTATAAGGCGCACCTTTTTGACTGAAGTTTTGAGCCTACCCCAGAAGTTTGCCTTATATATGGACTAATTCCGGGGAATTGCCAACCTGGAAGTGCGAGCCGTGGGAGAGCGGGCGTCCCTGCTCCGCAGCAGCTGTGGAGGGGAAGCGAGAAGGACCGGGAGCAGGTGTCCCCGCCCCGCAGCAACTGCGTGGGGGGAGCAGGGAGAGCTGGCAGTGGATCCTCGCTTCAAAAAAAAAGTGCGCCTTATATATGGATAAATTCCGTGGACTTCCCCGCCACCCGGAAGTGCGCCTTATAACCCGGTGCGCCTTATAGATGTGAAATTGCTGTAAGTAAGAGTGAAGAGAAGGAATTAAGAGAGCAAGGTTCCTGTTACAATACAATAAATCTTCTTCTATGTTGAATATTCTAATTTCCACTAACCAATCTAAAACAAGATACAAATTCTCTAACATTTGCATGCAACCTATAGAAATTGCTATATTACCATGTTTTACTGCTTTCTTATCTCTAAATCTTATCTCGGACCCTTCCTGTTATACCTGGAGAGGATCTCTGCTGTCTCCTTGGTATTTGTGGCATCTGGCATTGTCTAAACGAAGGAGGCCTTCAAGCATCCACATTGTTGCTGCAGCCACACAGTCGAAAACTGCTGTCATTTCTATCTTGCTTATAGTTTCCAGATTCTCAAAATCTTTTGCTTGACAATCATATTTATAAGGTTTTCCTGCTTCATCCTTCCCAACAAACTGGTTCTACTGTATTTCTGCTAGGGAGTAGTAATTTAGTTTCTGCCTTGAAATTCACTGGATCTTTCTGCCTGCTGGTAGCTTGAGTTTTGCAATGGGTAACTTCAGGTCAGCGTCTCTCCAGCTCTGTTGAGTGTATTGCCAAAGAAGAAAGGAAAAATAAGAATGTGAGAAATGTTTAGTGTGTTAAAATTGAAAGTTCCTTCCCAGATGACCAATAGTAGTATGTCCTAACCATTTTTTTGGTTTATGTTCTCTTTGTTTTGGCCTGTAGTGGAGACTGCCTAATGTGAATTCTGCTCCAGTTTGTACATGCATGTTGACATAACTGAATTGAATTCTGGTTAGATTATAGGGTAGAGACCTTGATTTGCAATTCGCCAGGTATTTTTGACCATTCATTTAAGTCTCATAACCTATTTAAAGAGGCTGCTTATCAGTTATTTGTGAGGGTAGCACCCTCCACATTCTCCTGAGCATCTTTAAGAATTGTTTTTTGACTTCAGCATGCTCTCAAGTTCATTGAAGACTCCAGCTCCCATGCAGTTGAAGCTGAACATAATACCTGACTGTGCTAGTGAGTTGTGAACATAGGAGAGGCTGAAAGGCAAGAGAAAGCTTAATTCTAAGGAAAGAGATTGGTGATGAAACATGGTCTCTGATTTTGCAACAAAGAAGGCTCTTTTATGTCCACTACCCTCCTCTATGGTCAGCGGTGTGACTTGTAGAAATTGTAGGGAAGTGTGAGTAGAGTAAGCAACTTAAACTTGGTTTGTTGTTAATCTTTAGTTGCCCAGGAGTCTTGTGGAATGAAAGATTAGATGGGAGTTTGCTGTTTTATGAACCCTTTTTAACTTGTGATGGGTTGTGGCCAAATGCCTGCTTATGTTTTTCAAAATCTTTTACTGCCTGTTGTAATTGGAAAGAAAGAGGGACTGGAGGATCTGTCTCTACCCAACTTATTTCTAATGGTTTTGGAGTAACTTCCTGCAGATGGTGCCTTTGTATTAGTATTTTAGTGCTATAGTATTTATTTAGTGTTGCTGCTGGTGGCTGTGCCTGACTGCAGCCTTTTGGGTAGCTCTCTTGGCTGTTGAAGATCTAATATACCTTCAAAATGGGTTAGTGTTTGCTTTGTCTCTTCTAAATGTTTCCATTCCTGGGGCTTCAAATCTTGCTGGGGTCAGGCCTAAACTGGACTAGTAAAATGTGAAAGTGGGTGAAATAAGACCTGCTGGTTTTTTGTATTATTAGAGTTTGATTTGTTGATACACATGACCAAATGAGTGTCTCTTGGTGAGATTTTTAGGCTTATTTTCACAGCCTTCATTTTTTGGAAGGTAAGGTGGCCAACTCCTTACTATGTGTTTGTTTTTTTTCCCCTGACTCCTGACAGACTTTTGACTGTCAAAAGTGTGTATCATTTTTACTTGAAAATCCATTTATGTGGTCAGATTATGGGAATAGATCCTCATTTGTTTTAAACGCTCTTACTTTCTATATGTATTTTCAGTGAGAATGGTTGTAATCTCATAAATATGGCTGCATATTAGATAGTAAATGAAGGAATTTGGTATAATAACATTTAGTGGAACAACTTTCACAAATATTAACTTCTGAAATTATTGTGGTATGAGATTTTGAATCTAATGAGAGCTTGCTTAATGCCAGTCATTTTTGTGGAAACAGGTTCTGTGTACAGACAACCAAAATTATGATAGTACCACTTAAAGCCAGGGCTGTCGGAATTGTAAAACCAAGCAGATAGGAATTGCTAAGATCACAGCTGCTGTTTCAACCTCAATTTTTTGACCCCTGCACTTGCCTAGTATAACTGGCTGATGTAAAAGTCTGGAGGGGAATGCAGTGTGTTCTCAGGTAATTTAAGTCTGTGATATAATACATACCCTGTGGAAAAGGGAGTTAAGGTTGCCCTAGCATCTGTAAATCTTGCATTTGCTAATTTAAGTGCATGACTTAGCTGTCTTGCACTTAAATGGATGGTAACGTGGAGGGAAACTGCACTTAGACATACAATTATGTGTCATCCTCAGTGGTCAGGCCAGCTTGTCAAACCATGACACATGAGGAGAGATCAGTGCCCTGTGATGTGACACTGTGACTTAAAAGACACTCCCAGGAATTTATCTATACTTAAGATACCAACAGTAGTGGCAGAGGGTGTTATCTTGGGTGTACCCTAGAGTTTTGCAATATGCTGTGCATATTTGTGTGGTTTGAGCTTTTGGGGTTCTGCCCCTTCTCTTAGGATCTTTTAAATGGGGCCTATACC
The DNA here is from genome assembly GCA_009812075.1 of Sialia sialis. NCBI lineage: Eukaryota > Metazoa > Chordata > Aves > Passeriformes > Turdidae > Sialia > Sialia sialis. Next base: position 23,221,814 of record VRYO01001366.1, read on the forward strand.
ATGAGTTAAAGGAATGGGTCAAATTCAATATCTTAGCATACAGTCAGCATGGGTGTGTCATGCTGTTGATAAGTGCCCACTAACAAGTGAGGATGTCAGAACTGCGGCTGGTGCAAGCCCTGCATTAGCTGTGGAGGAGTCCTTCTGTTAGAAGTACGCTGGTGATTTGAGTTTACTTAGTTTGAGATTTTTGCAGTGAAGCCTAAATTTAGGACATACTCACATTAACTAATTTTAACACTGCTGCTGTTGCATGAGGCGCTGTTTTGAGTTACTGACACTGGTGAGGATAGCCAAGGCTTGCCTCGATGCTCTAAAATAGCATCTGCACTTCAGGTCTACATTTTTTGTTCCTCCATAGCTGTATTAACGTAACAACACTACAGGCATATGTTTTGCATTACCTCCCCCTTGCAGTTGCTGTTGCCAGGTATCCCCCCACCGTAGTTAAATGTGGCCTGGCACAATGAGCAGAGCCAAGTCTGCAGAGCTGTTAACACCTGACTTTTTTTTGCCTTGCTGCCAGCTTTGCAGTGGGCTTTGGCTGCACTGCAGTGACAGCAGAACCCTGAGCATGCCTTGGTCACTGTGCCGCATCCATGAGTGTTGCTGTGTGGCCATGGTATGGCTGAGGGGAAGGACACCACTCTAATGGCAGCATAACTGGGAGATCTCTATGGGAAGTGGGATTAGATGGTTCCTGAATGCAATAACAGTCAGTGTAAACCATACTGGTGTGGCTATAGATAGTTTGGTCTACAAAGCATGTGGAAGCGCGGTATAGGCAATCCCCTATGTCTGGAACTACATAATTGGTGAGATGGGGAGAGTGGGCAAGGGAATAATTTTGAAACCCTCTTAGCAACGCTTCCAACTGGTAGCAGTCATGCAGTTCCATAACAGATAGTCACCATAGCTTGATTCTAACTGCAAAGAGTTGTTCCTTCAGGAAAAGCCTGTTTCCAAACTCTTACTGTTTTTACTACAGAAGTTGAAAAAAATGTTGAAAGTGCTAAAGCAAACGAAAGGAAATATATTTGAATTGTGCAGAGTCTTTGTGATGTAGCTACAGAATGAATTGTCTTGGAGAAGATGAGAAAATGTTATCTAGTCTGAGCTTCTGTACTTTACTTGATATAAATTTAAAAGATTTGGATATATAATAGGATGCAGTAACCTATACAGTCTTGAATGCAAATGTGAGATCACCTTTTTCAATAGCTAGGCTTTGAAGTTAATAATTACAGTTTAGATTTTTATTCAAGTTAAGCCATAAATTGTGCTTAGGATTGATGCATTGTTGCCACTTTAAAATTTGAAAGAAAGAATGCTACTCATTTATGTTGGACTGTGATAATTATTATCTTCATTCTGTATGTTTTTTAAATGTAAGGTAAGTACATTAGACTTAGGAAAACAAAGTCTGTTAGAAAGTATAGTTACAGGACAATTGGAAGTTGTCATGGTTTAGCCCCAGCCAGCTACCAAGTACCATGCAGTACTTGTTCACTCCCTCACCAGCAAAAATGAATGTTTGAAATTATGATCTCTCCAACACTCCCTATTTTATTTCAGGTATATGACTCTGACTGTTGCGACAGCATTCTTCTGGAGCTGCGGGAACATCTGCCAAAATACTTTGGTGTCTGGTCACCACCTACTGCACCAAATGGTACTGTTCTAATTTTATCTCTTAATCCAAACCTTCTGGAAACATTTTCTGGATACTAGTTTTTGGCAGTTGTGAGCTCCTTAGGATTTTCTTGGACTTGTTTTGGAACCCACTGACATTTCCTCTAATAATTGGTTCCAGTTTTCAGTCTTGTGGCTGGATTGGGTCTTTGGAGTCTTCCTCCCAGGAAAGATTGGATGTGCCTGTTTGTGCAGCAAAGATTTCCTGAGTAGCTGGGCCTAATGCACCTTGCCCCAGAGCTCCTGCTCTTAATGGGGTTGTGGTGGAGGAGTGGGCTGGTTGCATGGTATGTCCAGCCAGGCAATCAAGGCAAGAAGCACTTTGTGGGTGTGGAAGAAAGGAAAGATGCATTCTCTGGGGCCGAGGAAGCAATCAAACTAGAATCTGCTGCTTTCTCCAGAGGTTGGATCCCATCGCTGTGCCTTATCACCCAAAGTACTTATTGCAGCAAGTGCTATGGTGTGCAATTCCACTTGTCATCATCTGTCACTTGTTTGAATGAAGATCTAGTGTCTTAAAATCTGTGTTTGTCTAACATTAAGAGTCAGTAAGAAAAAGGTGCTTTGCTAGAACAATTGGAAGATTATCTTTTCAAGAGAAACTATATATTGCTCTATTAGAAATTATTTTTTCTTCTGGGGACTTTCCTAATTCACACTGGGGAAATGGAGCTTCTGGAACACACACAAACTGAGATGCCGTGGAATCTGTTTGAATACGTGGGCATCAAACTAGATGCCATGCTCCTTTAAAATAACTCTGTCATCTTCTGCTTGTGCTGTCACTTGATAGACTTGCTTTCCAAAGAAGTAGTGAGACAGTATCCAAAGACATGGTGTAGTATCAACAGGAAAAAATGAAGGGAAGATTTTGGTAGTACCAGCAGTTTCTTAGCTCAGCTTTACCTTCATGCTTTCCTGTTTGGCACTAACTCAAATAGCTCTACAAGAGTTATCTTTTTCCTTCCCTCACAATTTAATGTATCACGGAGCTCACTAAATGCTCCCTCTCAATTGCAAATATTTTTTTTCTGTTTGCCGTATGATCTTAAGATGTGAAAATACGTGGTCCATCCAAGAGACAGTAATTCAACACATTGCTAGTTTGCTTTGGGGGTTCAAAAGCCCTGTGCACTATGGGGCTGGATTTTAGAAGGTTGCCATCAGTCATTTAGACATAGGCAGTAAGAATAACTGTTTAAAGGAGGAGAAACTTTTTTTGTTTTGCTTCTTGCAAAGGCTGTGCACTATCTTCATAGAAAGCTGTGGCGACAGTTCAATCAAAACACTGCACTGCCAGCTCTGTTACCTGTAGTATTAATGAGATTTGTGTAGTCTTAGATAGAAATCAGAGTTGCTGGAGATGATGGAGGTTAGCAGAGTGTATGTGTATCTTGTTCTTAAATGTAGATTGAAGATGTATTTGTACGTTTGCTGCAGTCTTGACATTGGAAGCCTGACCTTTCTCTTGGCAATCACTGCTCTGCAGGCACTGGGATTACAGCTCAGTATAAGCCAGTAGCAGTGAATCCAGTAATTTCCTATTGTTACTAAATTAGTGATAGGTGACTTCTACGAAAAACAAAACTTAGTCCACTCTCAACTTGATTTGTGACCATCTCTGAATTTCCATGTGACAGGTAAGCAGAAACTGCATCTTGTAAGGTGAAGAACATAATTAATTTCCTTAGAGAAATATTTAGGCAGAAGCATCAGCATTGTATACTGAAAAAATAGGTAAGTAGATGAAATTGCTAGCTGAAAGGGGTGAAATGTAAATGAAAATATAGGAAATGTGACAGGTAAGATGAACTCCCAGTATCAATACAATTTGTAAAATAACTCCCGTTTCACAGAAGTCACATACCCAGTGCCACTGCTAAGGAAATGGAGGTAGAGGTGAGATGCTGTTTTCCTAAGCTTATCTAAAATGGGTTGGATTTGAAATTTAGCTTCACTGGCATTGTGGGTATTTGGAGTTTATTCACAAAGCAGTGGAATAGTTGTTATAAAGATGTAGAAGCCATCTGCTGCTGAGTTTTCTATGTGATTATCTAGTTGTTGCCTGTGCTTTTTTTTTTTTTAAGTAGCTTCACTGCTGCTCATTTCATACTGTTACCTAATTTTGTTGCCTAACCTTAGAACCTGAGAAAAACTTCAAACTTTTCTTTTTTACCTTTGTTGCTGTGAGCAATTGAGGCACTTCCTTGCTTATTCCTATGTTTTGAGAGATGTCTCATAAGTTATGAAAAGGAATCAGATGCCTCAAGTGATATTCTCTTCTGTCTTCAGTGAGGACTGAATTTCACAAGTATAAGCCACATGTGAAATTACTGTAATCCTATTTAGAAGCCTTCTTGCTGTATGAACGAACTAGGTATCTTGTTAATGTACAGTAATTTCACGATTATAAGCCGCACCTTTTTCCTTGAAGAATCCAGCCTACCCCAGTAGTGCGGCTTATATTCAGGTGCGGCTTATCTATGGACAAATCCCAGTGAAATGCCAACCCGGAAGTGAGAGCCGGCCGGGGAGAGCGCCTGGGGCTGCCTTTAAAGGCTTTGCTGGTCCATGAAAACTGTTTGCAACTTGAGCACCTGACACCAAACCCAGCACTGGTGCAATTCTGTTACTAACTCGTTACTTTGTTACACATGGATCCTCGCTTAAAAAAAAAAAGGTATGCCTTATATTCAGGTGTGGCTTATATATGGACAAATCCCGTGGTCTACCTGGCTACCAGGAGGTGTGGCTTATAATCATGAAATTACTGTAAATCAAACCTGTTTAAATTAATACATTCATACTTTGTGAGAAATTAGGATATTTGATCACGATAGTGTAAAAACTGAAGCTGTTAGTAGAACTTAAAAGTAGTAGAAGTCCCTTTCATTTCATTTCATTTTCTTAAGAAAGTGTTTCTACTTAAGTGTAAATGAAATGTTGCTTGTTTGCTTTATCTTGACTGGTTTATTACGTGTCTATAAATGTTTCAAACAAGGCACTTTCTGCCTCTTTTAAACTTCAACTACAGTAATTTCACACTTATAAGCTGCACCTGGCTATAAGTTGCACTTCTGGGTTGTTGGAAAGTCCATGGAATTTATCCATAAATAAGCTGTGCAGGTGATAAGCCGCATTTCCCCCCCCCCCCCGCCATGTGGCAGAGGGGGTGCTCCCCGTCCTGCCTGCTGGCTCCACCTGGCCTGGTCTTGTGCAGCCCCGCTACCCAGTGGCACGGGCCGGGCCAACCCCACCCATCCCCCGTTCCCAGCAGCCTGGGTCAGCATGGCCCCATGCAGCCCCCGATCCCAGCAGCCCTGCGCAGCCCGCTTCCCGGTGGCCCCAACGGCTCCCGGCAGCTCCCCGCCTGCCAGCTCACGGCAGCCCCCAGCCCTGCCCGGGACTGCCGCAGGGAGCAGCCCCAACCCCAGCTCGTCACAGGACTGCTGCAGGCTGGCACTTCCGGGTTGGCATTTCGCCAGAATCTGTCCAAATATAAGCCACACTTCCGGGGTCGGCTCAAAAATTCAGTCAAAAAGGTGCGGCTTAAAAGTGTGAAATTCCTGTAGTTTTGCTTTCTCTCACAATCCCATTTTAACTCATGCTACTGGATTGGGATATAATACAGTGTTTTTTTGTATGGAGACTGCATTAAAGCCAAATAAATGCATCTATGGAATAGGCTGTACTGGAAAGAAAACCAGATTTGGCGTTTGTGCCTGGTGACAAGTGGATTTACAAAGTACATATGAAGAGTGAGGACTGCTGTTGAGTCTGTGTGTTGCCTTGCTTATACTGTGTCCTGGCAGTACTGGAGTTGGATGCAGCTGTCTCCCAAGCAGAGTTGTCTGAGAGCTGGGTGGGTACTGAAGTCTGTATCCTTGTTGTATTCTGATAGTGAGTGTGGGGTCATGGTGGTAACTATAATTTTCATCAGGTTTTAGATACTCCTTTAAATCTTCAGGCACTCCAAGTATTTTTGGGGTTTCTTAGTCCAGCCACCCTCCCAAAGGAACTGTCAGAAATGGATGAAAGGCAGCCTAGGATTTCAAGAGTCTTTTCTCTTGTGTGCAGAAAATGTGCAGTGAGAAATGTATGCAGATGGGAGTGGGATAAAAAGAAGCAAAATGAGCTACACTTCAGCCCCTGAAGGCTAGGACTGAACGCTTCGTTTTTAAAATGGCACAAGAGACCATCTGAATTTCAAAATCAGCCACACAGCTGCAAAATGTACATTTGTATGTGGTTAGTAATGTTCTTTGTAACATGTTAATGACTTAATGAAAGCTATTCATCTATTTTATCTGGGCAATAATTTGAATTTGGATGCTAGGTTAACGCATGTTAATTGTATACAATTTTTTAAACAAGAAAACATTTAGATTTTCATAGCAATAGAATTTGTGGGTGTGAGTGACCTGATTTAGTTTGCATTCAGAGACAAATTTGACTCTTAAAGAATTAATGTGATGTTAAGCCTTAAAGTATTCCTCCTCAGGTGCTCACCAGAAGCTATGTAACGATTTCGCTTTGACCCACTGTTAACAAAAGTTTTGATTTTTTGACAGATACATACCTAAAACTGGAAGATGTGACCCGTAAGTTTAATAAGCCCTGCATAATGGATGTAAAAATAGGTCAGAAAAGTTATGATCCTTATGCTTCAGCGGAGAAGATACAGCAGCAGATCAGCAAGTATCCGCTGATGGAAGAGATCGGCTTTTTGGTTCTTGGAATGAGGGTAAGGACTTGTTTTGTCTTCACTTTCAGTTTGTGCTCAAGCCTCTTGTCCCACAGCAGGTACAGCAATTGGTTTTCTTAGCAAACAGCAGTCCTTTTGAGTTTTACATAAATACTGTGTTACCTGAGTGTCTTGGTAGTGCTGGTATCGAGTGTTGTGTGAAATCTGTTCCAAAGCACTGCTCTGGTTCAAAACAATTAATTAACTTGGCTGTGTCCATTAGGGCAAGCTATTTGCAACCTGGGGGCACTGTATATGTATACAAGAGAGGGGCTGGGTATTTAAAACTGAATATAGTTGTAATTAAATCTTAACCACCACAACAGATATTTAAAATTAAGAAGATTTTTCTGTGTTTTTTTCTTTCAGGCATAGATCAGAGATTTACATACTGAACCAGTCTTTCTAATAATTTAATAATGAGCTGCATCCTCCTCATTTTTCATCTTGATACTGCTTTTAAATAAAAATAATTTTACATAATTTTTCTTACTTACTCTTAGGTAAGAGTAAGTAAGCTCTCAGACGTGATGCATATAGCCGTGAACAGCTGCTTATGTTTTGCATTTTAAAAAGCTTTCCATCTTTTGATATTTACACACTAAGAAGCGGCTGTCAGGGGAAGTTTAGTTGGGCATGCCGATGTCCTTATTAACTCTTAGTACTCCTGGAAATACTAAGAGTCAATATGTGTGTATTGGCTACTTTAAAACTTCAATGTAAAGAAAAGCTGTATAGAATGTTCATGGCTCAGGAAGAGAAGTGTGTTCCTGAGTTCCTGGTGGAATTCAAAAGCAGTTTTTTCGGCAATGATAGTTACAGGAATAGTTTTCTTTTTGATGTGAGATTTATATTTTTCTTCTCACACACAAAGCTGGGGCTCCTCAAACTCTGCATCAACATGCCTAAATGGCTGGAGGCTTTGATAAGCTTCCCCTTTGCTGTTCAATAGCAACAGCAGTCAGATTGCACTGCATTACTGTTCAAGATAATTCTAACGTCTCTGTAATGTTTTGTGCAGAACCGCCCAGCCTCCCAGTCCTTAACTCTGCCTTGAGATAAGCTGCTATAGAAATTATAGTAGTCATGTGTAGTAATTATGTAAGCCTATGAGCAAGAATGTGGGAGTTAAGTCAAAAAACAGCCAAACAGTTTGGATGGCAAAGGAAGGTTAGAGATTATAGCTTTGGATTTGGCTGATGTTATTATGATGTTATTATCTTTCTTTTCTCATTTATAAAACAATGCTTCATGTCCTTTGTTTCATGACAGTGCAAAAGGAATGATTGATTGCTTCCATGGTATGCTTATGACTATTGTTTCTAACATTGTCACTTATTTATGTCTTTGTCCAGTTGCAGAATCTTTTTCAATCCCCTAATTCAGACTGGATGTATAATGATGATTCTCCCAAGTAGTGCAGTTTTCCATCCAGTGTTTAACTAGATGAGATTTGGATTTTTGCCCCTGGCACCCAATTGTGTGTTGGAAGTTGTTTTCCAAAGAGAATTGAAAAGGGTTTTCCTGCCCTCACACAGCACTTGGTAAAGTCTGAATTCACTAGACATGTTCTCTGCCTCTTGATTATGGCTTGTCTGCTTGCTTTATTTTTGCAACATTCTGGCCATACTACATGGATATTACTGCCCAGAACAGCTCACGTGCTAGATGAAGCTTGTTCCTGTTTACTGGACAAAATATGATGTAACAAGGAAGTGCAGGGTTTTAATCCCTCCATTTAGTGGTTTTTTACCAGAGAATTGGGCTTGCATGGTAAATTTTTACAAGACCAAGAAGGAGAGGGCCAGGAAAAACTAGTTTACGCATTTTCTAAAGCCCCCATAGTATAAGTTGTCATGAAGAGATACAACTAAAAAAGTGTTATAGGTGGGAGTTTTACCCCAAAATCTATTTACAGTGTATTCTTACCCAAAAGGCTATTGATACAGCTTTTTCTTATGCATTGGTAAACAAGCAGTCATCTGCTCATATATAAAATATGGGTGGTGTGTCCTTAAAAATAGGAGTCTCTGGTCTAGCTCAGCATCAATTTATGTACACAATTCTGGCATTTGACCTAACACACATTTTAACTAACGCACACATTTAACTTAACACACTGAATAGACAGAATAAATGCATGGAAGTACATTTAGAAAGCACAGTTATTTTAGTAACATTGTTTAAAAACAATTCTTTACTTAGTGGAGAAGTTCCTTTCTCTAACAGATGCCCCTGGAAGTGTCCAAGACCAGGTTGGACAGGACATGGGGCATCGTACTTAAGTGAAACACATCACCTGCCCATGGCATGGGATTTGAACTGGGTCCCTTTGAAACCAGATTATTCTGGGATTCTGTCAGAGTGGACATGATTTGTTATGAAAGTAGTTGGACTTAATATAGAAGTCTCAGGTACTATTGCAATAGCAAAAACACGAATTGTAATATGGTTTCAGTAGTAGACATACAAACAGGTGAGAAATCTCTTTGCAGTATGGACAGTGTTAAATACAGAGCATTCTGCATGCTGTTGAGTACAAGCACAGTGTGTGGGCTGTGCTCCTGTTTCAAATTCACAGTCCTTTTGGAACCCTCAGTTCCCAGATTCTGCAGATTTTCTTTTGTTTCCAGGACATTGATTGCAATCTCACTTACTCCAAAATATTTCTGAAAAGCTTTTTTAAAGCACAAACTGGTGATTACGTAATTTTACCAGTATAATCAATAATTGACTTCTATTGTTTGTGCCTGTGAACTTGCAGGCAGTAATGTATAATAATCAAAGCTGGTTTTACCAAGAGCATTTTCTAATCTATAGCACATGATTCTGCAGGGTATTTCCAAATTAACTGTAGCTGAATCTATTTTATGAGGTTTTATGAACTATTTCTAGTATTGTGGTAATTTTCAGTTAGGAAAATTAGATTTAGGAGAGAAGATCTAACAAGTTTTATGAGGGAAGTCATAAAAGTATTAAATCTTGCATCTGGTGTTCAGATTCTTCTACACTAAAGAATTACCAGAACTGGGGTTTTTACATTTATAAGTCTAATTCAAGCTTGGATGTTTAAGAAAACAAGAAGACAAAGCAAAGCAAAACCTAAAAGAAGACTAACCAAAAAATCTATGAAACAATAAATAAATAAATAAACAAACCCCTAACTCAAAGAAACCAGCTGAAATCTTTGAAAAAAAAATCTTCCAAGCTGGAGCAGGTGGTCTTTTATTACATAAAAGAAATTTATTGTAATGAGATACTTTGTGGAAGTTCTAGGAGTCTAAAATTACTGTATTAAGCTATTTGTAAGATGATTTATGATTTAACTGCAGCGTTGTAATTTCTTTTATTTAGGAGATTAATAACTTGCTTTTTCACTAAATAAATGTCAACATAATTTCATTCTACAACTTATTTGTGTAAGGGCTTGTCTAAAACTGTATGTTGACTGTCAGAGCATTTTTGGATGCACTTAGTCATATGAAGCACTCAATCAAAGTAGAACAGATGAAAAAAGCAAAATGGGCAGTCTTGGTACTGAGGGAGCAGGGAAGCATCCTTGCTGTGCTGAATTTTTAAGGCAGCAGCAAGCAGGGCTATGTGGACTTTTATCCCTGTAGTAAAGCAACAATAATTTAAGTTAGAAAAGGTGTAAATTAGAGAATGAGATGTTTAAATAAATGGATATGAATATTTGGGCGTGCTTTTAGCTGTACTGGCAATGTGAGAGCATTAGTATAAAGCAGTTATCAAATAAGAGAGTGTTTTTTTAACAAAAATTCTCCCTTTATTTTTTTTCTTCAAATCCTTGCTTTACTTTGTTTTTGAAAAAGAAAAAATAAGGCTTGTTGAAACTCTTAAAGTC
>VRYO01001366.1:23233114-23243214 GCA_009812075.1 Sialia sialis
CTCCGCTGCCTGCACGCTGCTGCTACTCCCTGCTGCTCACGCGGCCGTCGCTCCCCCCCTCCCACTCCCTGCTGCTGCTGGCACTCCCCACCGGCCCCCTCCAGCTGCCAGCTGCTGGCCGGCCCCTCCCGGCGTGGCCCTGGCGCTGCCTGGCCCGTCAGCAGCACCCCGACCCTGCCGCGCGAAAAAAAAATAAAAGGTGCGGCTTATATATGGACAGATCCCGTGGTCTTCCCAGCTACCCGGAAGTGCGGCTTATATTCAGGTGCGGCTTATAATCGTGAAATTACTGTATTTATATTGGGATAGTCATGGGATATGGGCAGAAGGTGCCCAGGCATGGGTGTAGGTCTTGGCCTGACACCAGCAGGGTGCCTGCAGAGCTGTGGGGTCGATGCTGGTGTTGGATGTGCCTAGATGAGTTGGGGTTTACCAACTTATCCTGCTTACCTGCTTGCCTCCGCTTTCAGCTTGTAGCTCCAGCTGGGTACTGACCTTCAGATGCTCTCAGGAGTGCAGAGGTGCCTTGTTGTAAAAAAGAAACTTCTGTGTAATGTCTACTTGTTCACTCTTGCCTGTATGCAACTCTTAGGTCTATTTACAGAAAAAAATCTGAGGAGTGGGAAGCTCTGCCCTTCGCCCTGTGAAGACTGGGTGCCTCAGCATCAGAGCATATGTCTTGAATGTCCATGTCCTTGCTTAGGACAGCAGATCCCAAACTATGCTTGCGTGGGCCATGCAAGGGAGCAGGGATAGGCATTGGGAGCTGCACAGGAAGCTGCTTCCAAGGCGCCGTGGCAATGCCAGTGCCACACGGGTCCATATTGTGCAGGTTGCCAAGTCAATCCTCATTCTCCAGGTGCTCTGTAGTGTTCTGCAGGCCTGCTCAAAATAGGTTTGGGATTGTTTTTCCCTGTTTCAATGATGTGGATGACCAGATATTTTTTAAAGATGTGAAAGAGCTCTGCAAGTTACTGAACAGGGGTTTTAATTTGTGCCAGGAGTATCTCCCCCAAATAGTTGTCAACATGTATTTAAATTGTACTTTCTGGAAGTCAGGGAGTTGCCACAGTAAGTATTTGAACAGAATATGTACATTTCTCTGCCTTACCATGGACGTTGGTACTGAATTACCATAATTAACATTACATAACATTTGATACCTGTTTGCCTTCAGTTTTATGTCCTAAAGCTGAAAGAGGCAAGGTTTTCAAACTCTCTATCTTTGCCGAGACCTTCCAAGGGTTGTGATTTTTTAAAGACTGTGCTGGACCAAATTCTTATTTTAATTTAAGGTTTCCATCAGTCTAGAAACATCAGATGAAGGAACTGTAACTGAAAAAAGGGTACAAAAATGAAGGAACTGTAATTGAAAAAATGTGCAAAAAGCTGTTTTGGTGTGTGAACAGCACTGACTGAACACCTCACAGGGAGACAAAAGCCAAGTGCAGATTTATAACATCTGAAGATAATTTCCCTCAACAGTTAATGGTCTGGATTTTTTTAATGTGCTGTCCATACAGAGTCACTGCTGCAGCTAATTGTAAACTGCACCTGTTCGCTTGCTGGATTCCGGAGCCCTTTGTGCAGGAAGCTGAGTGGGTGTCACTTAGGATGGATTTGAACACATACAAAGGATCCCAGCCAGTTTGTTGAACCCTATGTGCAGATGTATCATTAGCTGCATCATTGCAGATGTATCAGGGGTGTGTTAAGACCCCAATGAATCACAGGTACATCCAGGAAATTCAAATCCTCCGTATAAGAAGGGTCTGGGAACAATAAAGGAGTTTTTATCATATGGATCTCTGAGAGTACTGTCGTCTCTGTCTACAACCACAACCTACTAGTGCAATAAGTGGAAGCTACATGTAGGCACAAGAAGAAGCCTTTGCACTTTGGCTTGCAGAGCCAGAACAACTCTGATCTTGCATAATAAGAATATATAAAAATGACTGATGAAGCAGGAGGTTTCTTGAAGGCAGTGTTTTGCAGCTGATAGAGTTTTCTTTGTTTTGCAGTCTGCAGGAAATCTGCCGGTGGATACAGAGCAAACACATAACAAGCTGTGTGCAGGTGGACAAGAAATGAGATTTTCCTATCTAATAATTTCTTGGCTGCTGTTAAGGTTACTTCTTGTTCTTCTGACAGAAATGGGCTAGTACAGACAGCTGCAACAACAGGGATACAGAAAAGGCTTGGTTCAGAGGCAAGATGCTGTTTTGGGAAGGATTAATAGCAGATGATTTGTGGTGACCATGTGAACAAGAGCATGGTAGAGCAAGAAGTTTGTCAAATAGGAAGTTGTTTTTAGCCTCTGCTTCTCCAGCAGACCCACTCCCGTGTTTGCGTAGGTGAGGGTGGAACAAGGGCTGGTGTGAGATTGCTTCTGTTTGAGCTTGGCTTTCAGCTCCCTTGCTTTCGCAATGGGGTGTAACATATTTGTATTTGAGTGAGGTTTTCCAGGAATGTTCAACCAGTCTCTTCCTGCAGTTGTGCAGTCTCAAGGTGGTGGTAAGAGACCGTTTTTGTGATAATGCAGATCTGTTGTCTTTCAATGCCACTCACTGCAGCCAGGCCTCTTGGTGACAGAGGGTGTTCTGACTGCACAAGGCTGTTAAACACATACTTTACACTCATGCTGTGGGTCTGGGACTTGGTGTTTGGTTACTGACTGTGACTATGCTTTATAGTTAAAAACGTGCTGCTAATGCAGCATGCACATGTATCTTGGTTTGTAAGTTGTGTAGAAAGACATTTGGGGAATGGTTGTGTTCAAATTATGAGAAGAGGTGGAGTGGCTTCTTGGGAAACCCAGTTCAGAAGCACAGGTTCTGATGTGCTGCTTCAGGGTTTCTTTGGAAAACAAAATGAGCTTGCAGATCTTAATCAGCATGTTTGAGTTAGTACTTATGTCACAAAAAACTAGCTCTTACGGGAAGAGATAAGGTTCTGGTAAACAAGATGATTTGGTCAGGTACTGCTGCAGTGCTGATGTCTGCAGAAGGCTGCCCCTTGTCCAACTAGAGGAGAGTGCTTAATATCCTTAAAATGAAGGCACAGCTAGTGAAAACTTATGTGTAGTCATCAGACCCTTGATTATCTTTCTAAGTAATATTATTATTTAACTGCCTTTGATTTGTAGCTCTTTAAACAGTTTTGAAGCTTCTGGGATGTTTATGGAAGGTTACTTTGGTACCTGGAGTGTCTACATAAGTAATCATTGGGTTTCTGTGTTATATGTACTGTACGTGTTATATGTACTTCTTTCATGTGCTTTGGAAAAACACCCAGCTAAAACTAAGTGGAGAAAAATTATTGTTCCTGTGAAACCAAAATCACGGTTGTCAGATGCAGTTTTAGAATAACTTATCTCTGCTATGGCTTTCTTCATTTCACAGACATGGAGGCCTTAGTTTCTCCAAGTATCATAGCAATATGAAGTGTCTCTGCTACTGAGTGAGTTTAAACATGTAGACTTACAGCTCTTTATATTTTTAGAATAATGAGGCTGTGCCTTCACTTCATTACTTAAAATCAGTTTCTACATACAATGGTTTAAGTTCCTCGAGGAATGAGTTAATTATTTCTATCTTTTTGTCAAGATAAAAGCTATTTGAGACTGTTCTTCTCAGCTGCTTTGCAAAACCAGAGGTGGGGATCTATGTATTCACACTTGATTTATTGTTGTTTGGATGGGGGAGAGACATTTTGGGGTGATGGGCTGTAATGAAAACAGGGAATTCTATTTTCTTTATTTACTGCTTCTGTACCATTCCACTGCTGCTGTTTCACTTTTGTGGAATTATTTTTGCTGAAGACAGCTAAGAAAGGCCCCAGAGGAGAGATGAAGATCAGGCACCTCAGCAGTGTGGGATTCTCTCTGTTTGCAGTGGTGAAGGGAGAGCAGGGCAGTGGGTGGGGTAGATGCTACAGGGATGGGTGGTCTGAACAAGTGCCAAGCACCAAGTTCCTGTCAGAGACAACTGCCTGCTTGGTAACACCATTATTTCTGCAAATAAAAATTGTCTATACACTCTCATAAATTACACTTGGGCCTTGCTGCCTCTCACATTTCTACTATGGAAATATTTTAGTGTGAGAGAAAATAAGTCTATATGTGAAGCAGTTTTGAATTAAGTTTTTAAGCTTATACAATTCCTGATATGGAAAAAACTGAACTCATGTGAGTTGCCTTCCTTTCAGATGAGAGCTGAAGTATTTACTGCTGTTGGTGCTGGAACTAGCTTCTGCTTGGCTGCTGCAATTTAGTGCAGCCTCATTTGTGCTGACGGTTGCAGATGTGTCTTATGGAGCTGGGCCTTGGTGGTCACATACAGTAATTCTTACTGTTTTGCTCTTACGCTTAATAGTTTTTATAGTTTTAAGAACTCAAAATAATTGCATTGAAATTTTTGTTTTGTTGTCTTACTTATTTAACAGCCACCGTAACAGATAGGACTCTGATAGTTTCAGGTCTCAGTTGTGATTTGCAAGGCCTTATAAAATAGTCCCCTGTAATGAGTGTGCTGCTTTTTGCCACCACCAGGATGTCCCTAGCACAGGAAAGCTATATCTTGGAGCCTAAGGGCTGAAGGGAGAGTTTTGGACATCACTAAAGTTCACTGCTGGGCACTGGAAGAAACTTGAAAACTGTGAGGGCTAAATGTTTTGTGGTCTGTCTGTGAGGTATCTCTTGCTCTGCAGAAATACTGGTGGTTCAAAATACATAGGGAGCCCCCTCCTTTGCTTTTTCAGGTGTACCATGTGTCTTCGGACAGCTATGAGACACAAAACCAGCACTACGGAAGGAGCTTGACCAAAGAAACAGTGAAGGACGGTACGTAAGGGAATTGGGGTGTCAGAACTTGGTGTGCTTGGATTTTTTAATTTAAATACTTATTTATAGAATCATATGGAAAAAGGAGTCTGGGTGTTCCTGTTTTAAAAGTCCTTTTTTGTCCTCATGTCAGATGGGTCTTTGGCTATTCCCTATAGTATTTGAGCTGCCTGTCAATCTGAAATTAAGTGTGCAGTTGTCTGTAACGGCAGTGCAGACCATAGGAATTTCCTCCTTGTGTCTCTTTTACTACTAATAAGATGGAGAGAGTTCTAGAATTCAACTTTGTTGCAGCTTTGAAGCTATAATGAAATATAAACCTTGTGAAAGTATGACATGTTTTTATTATAAAAGCATTTTTTTCTCTATCTTTCTTCTGTGAATATCAGTTTTCTAGTAGAAAGCTACTACAAAAGCATCTTGCAATTTAAAGGACTTTATCAGCTGAAGTCAATCCACATGTTGCTCTACATTAAGAATTAATAAAAATGCTGCCATCATGGGGCTGTTTGGTGATAATTATTGCAAACTAGTTATTAGTTGATACATCTGTTCCGCAGCAAAGGATAGAAGGTACACACATAAACACACTCGTAATAACAAGCTTCTTGACCCTCTTTGTGTGTGGAGAATTTAATGGGTCACTGCCCAAAACTGTCCAGAAACTTGTTCAGCTGACCTGGGAGCAGGAACCATGTTCATTTATTGTGTGCTCAATACATTTACTTTTACATACAGCCCAAGCTGTAGTATTACACAGCAGGTCACATGACTGAAGGTCTCAAAGTTCTTAGATACACTTTGGGTTTAGTTATAATTGCCTGAATAGAAACTACCTTCTGTCTATTCCTTCAAATAAGAACTATTCTCATTTCAAAAGAAAAAGAATATTGTTTGTTTTCCATTCAGATTTGAAAATAATTCCAGTGTGTGTGTATTTCTTGCAGGCATCTCAAAGTTTTTCCACAGTGGGTACTGCTTGAGAAAAGATGTGGTAGCTGCCAGCATTCAGAAGGTTGAAAAGATTCTGGAGTGGTTTGAGGGCCAGACACAACTCAACTTCTACGCAAGCTCATTGCTGTTTGTCTATGAAGGTTCATATCAAGTGACAACTGTGCGGTTGAGTGATGTCACCTTGGCAGAGAAGAGAAGAGTATCCAAAGGCCTGTTATCAGGTGGAGATGTATTGGAGTATAATAATAATATTCATGTAATAAATTCTACAGAGAATGGAAAAATTGAAGCCTCTGTAAGTAAAGGCTTGTCTAAATTTTATGCACTTCACAAAAAGGCGTGCTCGAAGAGGCACCACAGTCAGCTCTCACTAAAAGTTGAAAACTCAGAGCAAGACAATGTGTGGAAAACCAGCACATGCATTACACAGGAGCACCTGAATGGAAATGTTCTACCCCAACTGGAAAAAGTCTTCTATCACGTGCCAGCAGAGACCAAGGAAAGTGCAAATGTCGAAGTCCGAATGATCGATTTTGCTCATGTGTTTCCTAGCAACACAAAGGATGAGGGCTATATTTTTGGTCTGAAGAATCTAATCACAGTACTGCAAAATATTTTGGATAACTAAATTCTTTGCTATGTTTTTTATTGGGGGCCAATGATAAAGAGCAACAACATGAAGAATTTCTGCACTTGTAGTGCAGTATAACTGGGTTTGTATTGTTCTATATTTTATTTGTCTTTGTACTTTTGGTAAAAGGGTTTAACTTTTTATAATTTCACTCAGGAAAAATACTGATAGTTAATTAGGAAGTGTGAAAGGATGAAGATACTTGAGATAAAGCAGGATAGGTAAATTAATAGAATGAAATGTATGTGGTTGGCTTAAGTCCGAGGACTGCCAGAAGCAAGGGTTATGTTAGTTCCTTTAATGACTTTAGCATAGATGACATTTTTCCCATTTAGCCTTGACACTGAGCCACATCTCCATTAAGAGGTATTTAGAAAATAGACTGAAAATTGTAAGGTGGAGGATTGATGTCCTCAGTACTGCCCTTGTGTTTACTGTATTTGAATAACTGGAGTAACTCTGCTTGGAGAGAAATCTCATTCTGTGTCAGCAGTCTCACCTGAAGCCAGTGCATCCCAAAGTGCTTTTCCATGTTGTGGGACAATATTGATGTTCTTTCAGCCCTTCCCCCTTTGTGGATGTCTGTAGCTGATGTTACCCACAGATGAGCTACCATGTAATTTGTGTTGCGGTGCTAAGAAAATGCTGGAGTACAATACCATAACAGGCTTAAACTGCACACTTTCTAGAGAAACTATTTGTTCCTAAGAATGAGTGAAAGAAGGCAAAAGCAAGACGTTCCAGGAACTAATGTGGTTTAGGAGTCTGTCAGTCTGTTAATGGACTGTCTGATGCTGTGATTAAGGAAATGTCTCACTGTTATTCTCACGGCCCTTCTCCAATGACATTGCTTTAAAAAGCAAACTAGTAGAATGGGGAAACAAGTGTTTTCGGGTAAGTGTACAGAGCTCTGCTGGCTGTAAGCCACTTGCATTTTTGCAGTGAGCATTTGATGCTTCAGCTGCTGGGGAGCACTGACAGGAACCACGTGCAATACAGGCAGAGGAGCCTCCTGCGAGATCATTCAGCCTTGGAGCCATTAGCTGTGCCACCACTTGTGCCAGTGGAGCTGTGGCTCTCCCGTCCTGGGCTGCAGACACTGCAGGTTTCTTTAATGACACACAGGCAAGCTGTGTAATTTGAAAGCTGTCCCATTTCCCTCCTTGTCACAAGAAAATTTCAACTTTTGTATGGAATACTTGAGATCAGGATCATGTATCCAAAGCAGTTTTTGTGTATCTCTTCTGTATGCTGTATAGGTGGCTGTGCTGCCGTGCATATTACAGTGAGCTATGTGAAAAGCGGGAATGGAGAAGAAGTCTTGCCATCCCTAGAGCATGATGTTAATGTTTAAAACATTTCCAGGACAAAAATGTTTTAGAATGGATTTGGTCATTGGAAACACACATCTTTTTCATGTGGACTTAGTGAACCTGTGGCCTTGCTGCCCTCTGTATGATATTCTGCACTATGCACTCCGCTGTATACACATCTAGACAAGTTCTTCTTTGGACATCTGTTTTCTACATGACAGAGATTCATACTTTTTCAAGCAAATATGCTGTTTTAAATAAAGCTGAATTTTTAGCTCTATTTGATAACTTGGGTTAATTGGGAGAAACAGGGTATTACTATGTGTAGAATTACATGGTTTAAACTTTGGAGCTCATATTGGCCAATACATTCGAGACTGAAACCAACATTTTAGTAACATGATGTTTTAGAAGTATGGAAAAAGGGGCTTGCAGGAAGGGTGAAACCGGTGTGTTGAAAATTTTATGTGAAATACAGAGAAGTCTGAGGGGGAACATACCAGGAAGAAAGGGACTTTTTTTCCTACCTAGAATTTCTCTTGCACCTTATAGTTAATATATTCCCAACTCTCTGTGAATTAATTTAAGCCATATTCTAGAAAGAGTTCATGTTCTTGGTTGCTTTGTCACTGATTTCTCTGTTATGATTTTGTTGTTCTATCCCGTAAATAGTCAACACTAGAGTAGTCCAGACTGGTAGTGGCCTTGTATGATAAATTTACAAGGGTTTATAGAAAATATGGGCAAAACCATTTATTTTTGTCCTCTGTAGTTCATCTCTTCTGGATTTTAATCCATTTTGTACCAGAGAAATGAGGCATTTTCCTCAAGTCACTTATTGGAAAATGATTAGTATGCACTTAGTACCATGCACTCTCCTGTCTCTGCTTTAAGATGCATGTCCTTGGTGTTTGAATGCTCTTTAAGTATTGATTGTTTTGTTGGCTATGGCAGTATTTGTAACATGCCCAGAATATTGTCGACCTGTCAGAATATTTTAAATAAAAAAAAATTTATCATGGTTTTTGTACCAGTAGTTATTATAAATATATTTCTGATAATTTAAAATGTAGCTAGAGTAATAACAGTATTTTTCATTGGGAATTGTGCAAATAAGGCTTGCCGTGGACATGTTTGGGCGTAGTACAGCTGTGAGTTTGAGCATGCAGAGGCCTTATATTCACACTGTTCTTGCAGATTTTAGACTCAGTGTGTCTAGTGTCTTGTGTCTGAGCCAATTGCTTTCAGTTACAGTTGGAAATGTATTCACAGAAATCATTAAACAGACCATGTAATTAATCAGAAGATGAAGAGGGAGAGAGTGGGTCACTGAACTGATGTACTCTTAATGATTGATCTCCCTCCCTCTCAGCAATGTCCCTTTTGTTCTCTGGACAAAGTATACAGGACGGGCAACCATGGCGTGGAAGTCTCTACAGGAACGTTTACAATGCTTGTAGGTGTTTATGTCCCATAAAACAGTTGGTCGCTGCCCCAGGCTACTGTGGTGTAGCTGGGTGCTAGGCCTGCTGGGAAACTGATGATTTTAAGCAATAAAAGTTGGGTTTAGTGGAGCCGACTCTCAGAAGGGAAGAACTCATGCAACATTGTCACTCACGAACTCTGAGAATATAGGCTTCTGAAGCGTTTCTGCCTAGGTGATGTGAGAACTGTGCTTAGGCTTGCCTGAAAGGAGAACTTGAGTTGTATAGTGTTTTATGAAAAGCATTTACAAATGTATTTTTGAATATGGGTGAAATTTGTTGCATAAATTACATTGGAAGTTAATATACCACTATGAATTACTTAAAATAATTTATTTGTTTTATGAACTGAACTGAGACTTTATATGTAGTTGTGATTCTGATGGAACTGCTTTGTTTTTTTCTACTGTAATGCATAACCAGAGCATTCTTTTCCATAATCTCACAGTTTCATGGAGAACTTTAGAAGTACTGGTACATTAGGAAATCACTATTTTCCATTAATTTAACTGAGTGTGTATTTTCTTAAAATATTTTCAGTGCATGTAATATTGTAAGTAATCTTAACATGCTACAAATCTAGAACCCCAGTAAAACTTCCTCACCTGCAGAGAGCTCCTGACCTGAGTCTGGATTGTGCCGTTTAAAATGGGGCTTGTCAGGTGAAACAGCAGCAGTAGTGAAGGAGAGGTGTCACCTGCACTGTCCATGTCAGGTGTGCAGGGATGTTTACATTATGAACCTAAAGTCATTGAAGTGACTTGCTCACTTAGTGATGTGAAGCACAATCAAATGTATGAACACACTGGAAGAGTGGAGACACATCCACTCTGACTGTTTAAAGTTAGGATTAGTTGTTTATCCTCCTAATTTCTTTA
>VRYO01001366.1:23265964-23277884 GCA_009812075.1 Sialia sialis
GCTTATAATCTTGAAATTACTGTAATGTTACTTAGAAATACCAATTGTGTGATTGTGCTATTTTTAGCTATAGCTGAAAAGGTATATATTGATGTATGAAATCAATAAATTGGCTTCATGCTTGCATCAAATCAGGGTCTCGTCTCTTCATCATGCAAGTAGGGGTTCTGTCTCCTCGTTGACTGACGTCACCTGACACTCCGTCAGTCAGGATGCTGGTAGCAGTCTGATTAAATAGTGGCTGCAGTCCTCCTATAGTGATAGATGTGGTTCTGTTGAAGTTAGTGGTCCTGTAGAAGGGTGCAGCTTGTTCCGAAAATTGCAGTGCCATGTCACTGAGGGTGATCTCATTTTTGAGGGCAGTAGCCAAGGGGATATCGTCATCAGTTTCAACCTGTTCAGAAAGCGAGACTTTGAAAACCACATTTCAAACTTCAAGAAAAAGGTTTATTCTGGTTTTCAGGCAGTTCATCTGAGAGCCTGACCATAGAAGTTCTGGGTTTTGCTGATGCTGTTCTGCTTCTCAGGGATGTGTCAGGACCTCTCTCCATGCTGACTCAAGGGATTCACTCCAGGGAACACTATAGATGTCATAGTAAGCGTCTGCTTGGGAGTCAAGTGTCTCAGCTCCATTAAAGAGAGCAGATCTGTAAAGCAGATGGGCTCATCTTAAAACAGGTGCCAAAGCAGGGTTTTGGTTGTGTCAGCACAGCTGTCCTGTGCTGTCTGGGATGCCCTGCAGGGTCCACAATGTGTGCACACACCTGTCAAGTGTGGAGCATTCAGGGACAATCTGTGTCTTTTTGTACTTTCAGCTGGAGGCCCAGGGGCACCTAAAATGTTGCTGGCTACAGCAGAGGGGCAACTAGAGGCCTCTCTGACAGACTTGTCATATTTGGATGGTCTCTGATTGCACTGACTGGGGGTTACAGCAAGACCCTAAAGACACAGAGTGTGCATGAACACCTATATTCAAGTGCCTTTATCTGAAACTAAGCCTTAGGCCCAGTCTGATTCCATAAGGATCTGTAACTTGTTAGAATTTTAATTAGTTTTGTACTTAAAAACAGAGACACATCATGTTGAGTGCATTTACTGGAAAAGTAAATTATAAATCTAAAACTCATAACACAAAGTAAAAGTTCAATGATACCATTCTGCCTTATTTTCAGATAACTTACAGAGTGTAGCAGTGTTGTGATGAAGAGGAGGGAGGGAGGGAGGGAACAATGTGTTGTCACTGGAGAGGGGCTGTACTTTAGCTGCTTACCTATATTCTTTCCCTGTAAATCTGTATCAAGTAAAAAAGTCTGTGTATTCTTGTTAGTCAGATATTAATTTGAGCCTTGAATGCATTTAATTATCAGAAGCAGCCCTAGAACCACTCAGCTCTGTATGCCTTTTACTAGATTTTTGATCAGTGTTATGTCTATATCAGTGCACTGGGAAAATTTTGCTATCATTACAAAACTTAAAATATAAATGGGGTTTTTACCTACTTTTATTGCTTTTGTAAATTGACCCTAACTATGCTTTTTATCCATTTTGAAGATAATTAAAAATGCCATCAGAGAACTTATTTTATTTAAATTTAAAATACAAGATGAAATGCTAAGTTGGTTTGAATCAGCAAGTTTCAAAAAATGTGTTATTTTTTGTAAATGCCTCAAGTATATTCACTATCTAGGAGCTGTTATTTTATACAGTGAATATTTGGCAGAGCACACCACTTCAGATAGGCAGCACTGAGATGCTTATGAAATGCATTGAGTATACTTTGATAAATCTTATACAAGACATAATATTTTGCCATTAGCATATGGATATCATTATGTAGGGAAATGGTGCATTCCATTTTGATTTAGTTTGTGGTTGACAGAAGTGACCACTTTAAATTCACAGCAAGCTTTATTATATTTTTTGCAGGCAGAATTGCATCACATTCTAAATGTCAAGGTGCTAGCAGCCAGCCTTGTGAGCGGCACTGCAGGCAAGAAAAAAGTGCAAAGGCACGCGTGGCAGCTCTCAGCTCATCCAGAGTGTGGTGCTGTGCTCACTGGCAAAACTGTCTGAGAGGAAACATGGCACTACACGGCATGAGGAGCTGCTGCCAGTGCCTGCTCACACACAGAATTATGACATTAAATGCCACAGACTGCAGTGGCAGCATTGCAGTGCAGGTACTGAGGGCTGGTTGGTGCGAAAGGAAGAGGTCATCAGGGCCAAGGTCAGATGGTCAGCACCTGTGGCCAAAGCCAACAGTTATTTTCAGGCACAAATCACCAGGGCATCATCAAAGTCCTAATTAAATATGCAAATAAAACTGCTGAATTAATTTTGTTTTGTTGCATACTAGCAAACATTTATGATATGCTCGATTTAAACACGGTCTTGGCAGTAATTTGGACAGATGCTGATAACAGTGGGAATCCTGGAACAGGAAATCTCACTGGAGTAGCTCTTCCTATATTGGCAAAGGTCCTATTTAGAGCAAAATATTCTACTTGGGGTGGCCGAACTGCCCATTTCAATTGGCAGTTACCCATTTGTATATGAAAATGTAGGTGCATTTCACCCAAAAATGCCCTTGAGTGGCACAGATCATTCTGTGCAGCTGGGATTTCTTGTTGTGTTGAAGATTTATAAGATGAAATCTGTAACATAAATATAATAATACTACTACTACTCCCCATACTAGAAAGGTATGGCAAAATATCTTTACCTGCATTAGGTTCAGCCATGCATACATGCAGCAAGGGGTGTTTAAGGCCTGTCCTAGAGAGGGGCTGGAGCCCAGTGGGAAAGCTGAAAACCACACTGCCACTGGAATTCTTCATTTTGGCACCCTGATGCTGAAATAGCTCAATTTCAACAAGAACAGGAAAACAAATTTTCAAAGAAGAATGAAAGCTCCATGTCAGAACAATTGTATTCCTGTAAATGTGGGAAAAAGAGATTTCAGCTAATACCTTGTGACACTCTTGAGACTAGGCTGATAATACCATCTCTCAGCTGGTCACCAAACCAAGCCAGGAACTACTGTTCTTCTTTTTTTTGTTGTGTATCTAAGTGTGTATTAATGCACACTGTCTCCACCATACCTCCCAATCTCTCTCAGGTCTGGAGTCTTTTCTTCATCCTCCTTCCTCCCATGGAATTTATCTTGTGAAAGTAACTGTTTGCTGCCACCTCTCATTTTGTTGCGGAAATCTGTCAAAGACTCCTTCAAACCACTAAGCAGACAGTCTTTGTTACAGTACCGGATGAACAAGGAGATAACTCCATGTCCTGGTTTGCAGAACAAGATATCTGCTAAGAAAGGCAGGAGCCTCTCTTTGAAATGGAGAATGTAAACCCCCTCCCTCCAAATTATAATTTTGAATTTAAGGGGCTCTCAGGCAAAGATACAGGAATTAGGAATAACAGTTCTTTACTAGAAAAATTAAAATAGAAATACAGTACTACAAAGAAACAAACCCCAAACCGTGACAAAGTCAGAGTACAACCTGACACCCCGTCAGGCAGGGTGTTGGTAGCAGTTTGATTAAATAGTGGCTGCAGTCTTCTTGCAGTGACAGATGTAGTTCATTTCAAGCAGTGGTCCTGTGGAAGGGTGCAGTTTCCCTTTAGAGGTCCAGTGATGATGGCTCCTTGCAAGCAAATCATGAAGACCCTGTCTCTTCTTTCCCATCACCGTCATGGATTAATGTCTGAACCATTCTCATAGCACTTGTCTGTCACAGAAGGAGCCTTTGAAGGTAGCTCCCCAGTCTGTAGTTGCAGGCAAATATGGCAAATATGCTTAATTTTTCTTCAATGATCATTTACTGGGTCAGTGTAAGTTGGAACAGTTGTTATTTATTGGACCATACTGGAAAAAAAAGAGCATCAGCAAACACACTCTTCCTTCTTTCTTTTTTGAATGTTGCATCAGAATTTAAGAGGTGACAGTAAACTCCAGAAACATATGGTATGAAGTATTGCTACGTTAGGCCTTCACAGCCACAGAAAGTTTAGTTTAGTTAGCAGACAATGAACAGCAGCAGCCTGCACAACTTGATAATTGATCCCTTGCCACTAAAGTACAACTGTTTATTCAGTCACTGCTACTCTGTTTTCCAACTGAAATTGAAGTGTGTCAAGATATGGGAAAATCCAGGCGAAGAAGTAAAAGCCACTAGAAATGTTTTTGCACAGTAAAACTTGTTTATGAATCAATAAAACTGTGAGTTAGGGTTTGGATGCTCTTCATCTTTACCACTGTTCTTTGGCAGCCAATGAGCTGTTCTGACACACACCAGAAATGGTCTAAAGGGTCCTGCTTATTTCCAAACTGAACTTGGATAAACCTCACATGGTTGTTTTGAACTCCTGCAGGGAGGATCCTGATCCATAATCAAAATGGGAGCAGATATTTGTTCCTAATGGCATCCTGTCTCTGAAATGCTGCATAATAATAACATATTTTTTTTAAAAGCAAAAATATTTTATTTAATTCTCCCTGGTCTATCACATCTGGTAGAACTGTTACACCTTGGGCTGTATTTGTCATATTAAGACTCAATTTTCCTCACCTCCTTTATCCATGCACCAAAATCCTTCCATGTATCAGAGAAATTTAAGTGAAAATGTAGGTGTTGAGCAGCAGAAACAACCTAACTGGTGAAATAAATGTGTATTCCTGAATTTCCCAGAAAGCACCAGGATTCATGTGATATTGCCTGGAACAGTGTTGCTGATGTTTATGTTTAGGGCCAAAACATGAGCCAGTAGGTTAATGTCATGCCGACATTTAGCAAGGGTCCCAACAAATAATTTGGGTGTGCAGCTATCATTTCTAATATGACTTTTAAAGGGAGAGATAAAAGTGTCAAGTCTGTGGGGTTTAGAATTTGCACACTGCTGCAGAAGGCATTCCAGAGCAACGGAATGCTCTGCAAAACGAGCTCCTGCATCCAGTGGGGCATGGTGCTTTTCCAGGGAGGATGTTACCTCCTCACACTATCCCCATGGGCATGACCTTCCCTGCTGCAAACAAGCGTCCTGCAGGCAGGGATCAGCTTACACCTGAAACAGGGAGGGGCCTGTTGCTCCCTGAGATGGATGCAAGGCACATTTAAGCTCCAGCAGGAACATAGCAGCCAGAGAGCTCAAACATGACCCAGCTGTGGGTATCGATGGGTTGTAGGAGAAGGTGCTTTGTAAAACAGGATAAATGTATTTACGTAAGATCCATGTCTCAGTCATGCCATCTTTCACGGTTGCTGCCCAAAAAGCATTCCTTCATTTCTCTGCCTGCTCCTTTTGCCCTGAGAAACCCAAGTGAGCACCCAGCAGGGCTGATCACCTCGTCAGCCCCATGGAGTATGAGCAGAATGTGATCCAACAGTCTGACACTTGCTTCCTGACAGCACCAACAGCTTAGCTGACACGTGCCTGTTCGAGGCAGTGCAGATTGCACACTTTATCCTTTATTCATGCTATTTGCATCATGGCTGATTTTACTTCTGCTTAAAATACTTGAAAGAAATAATCCTCATCATGGGCTAAATGCTCTATGACATCTGAAAGCTTCAGCTGATATCACAGATTACAAAGGGAGGCACTAAGAGAGTGTTTCAGTCTGCAAAAGTGGAAAGTATGGAGAAATAAAATTATTTAAGCCAGTTTTAATTTTGCTGCACGGTATGGCTTTGTGCTGTAAGTTTAATGATGAAGTACATTCTTAGTGATTTGACAAACTTTTGGGAAATGGGACCATGAACCATTGATACCTTGATTATAAACTTCTGATGTAATTAGCTTCCAGTAACTTCCACCTAGAAATGAGAGAATAGCTCTGTTTGGTCTTTCTTTTCTTATACCATTGCAACTGCTTCTAGCTTAAAAAAAGGCAAAATGTCTGGTTTCTATCAGCAACTAGTTGTCACTGTAACTGGTACAGTTACTAGTATTAACAAGCAGTAACTATAAAAGCAATTTTTTTCCTACTAATTTCTACTCTTTACTGTAGGAAAGGCTAACACTATCATCCCAGCCAGAAGCAGTATGGCAGTGAGTAAAGATGTTGGAGTAAAAATAACAAAATACTAGCCTACACGTCTGTGAGGCAGTAGCAAGGCTTTTTCTGTGTTTCTGTAAAACTTAGCATAGTAAAGGCTTGCTCCTCATTGGGGTTTCTAGGCACTCCACAGATATATTTTTAAAAAGTGCTGCTCACGCTGTGACAGCAGTGATACCATTTTTGAACTCTTCTGTCATTTATATGCAACTCTTTCTTTGAAGGAGAGAAATAACATATATGGATAAGTCAGAAATTACAGAGCAAAGAAAATAGAAAATAGCCATGTGAAAAGTTTGAATATCCTTAATTGCAGAATAATAAAGAGCCTTCCTGGGGCTTTTTGGATGCTTCTTTTGAGCAGTCCAATTAGAAGGTACATCTAGAAAATGTTCAGGCTAAGCTGTGGCTAAGGTAACTTCACTTATGTAAAAGCAAATGAGAAAATTATTAGTAAAGCTGGCTGGGATGGTTTAAGGCTCTTGGATTTCTCTGCAAACTCTGTGAGGAACTTGTGTCAGAGGTGATTGATAGCTCCAACCTGGAGGAGGCTGCCAGGCTTGTTACCAACTCATGAGTATTTTATCATCAAGGCCAAGAGTGGAAGGCTGCTGGGAGCTACTGCCTGTCATTTTCACCTCCCTGCATGTTCACAGGACAAGCACAATGAGCAGGGTTTTTTCTGGGCCTCATCACTTTAGTTGGACAAAATTGGATCCTTGGGGTGATGGATTTTCCTGCAGCCTTCACCTGGAGGTGGACAGACTGTTAGGAATCTAAGCACTCCCTCAAAACCAAGAGGTTTAATTAAGTGTGGGAAAGCGGTGGGAAAATACAACAGTGGGGAAAGCTGTTTATCTCTCTGCTTTTGAAGCTGAGAGTGTGTGACAATAGCCTTGCATTGAGTTAATCTGAAACCATCGACATATGGATCATATTAAGATTTCTTATATTAAGGGGAGCTGGCATGACATTCATAGCTGTCCCCCTGCCACCAGCCCTTGGAATATGCAACAAGGCTCTTACAGAAAATCTTAGAAAATTAACATGAATTTCTTGTGCTTTTCAAACAATGAACAAATGAATTACCCAGACTCCTGTGGTGTTTAATGGAGGAGCAGGAGCACACAGTGGTCTTCCATGCATATGATATTATCAAAGGAACAAACCAGATCACTCTGCTCCTGATGACCAGAAGAAAACCTAGCAATGCAATGTTAGGGAGACAATGCAGTAATGGCTTTGCCCATGGGAACACATACATGGGAATCACAGCAGGAATATAGCTTCATTGCAGCACTGGAACTTGATTGGATTTGCCACCATGGGGTCCTTTTGGAAGCAAAAAAAAAAAAAAAGGCTGAAAACACACAGCTACAAAACAGGAAAGCACGTTAAGTGAAGCTGTAAAATGCTCTAATGTAAATTCAGTGCAGTGCTTGAAAGTCAATGAATGACAAATCTTCTAAGTCTGGGAATAAAATTGAAGTGATATCAGGTTGTCCTGAGGGGAACCAAAGTGACAGTGAAAAAAGAAAAAGTCTTAGGGTCTCTGCTGCTGCAATGCACAGTGGGATTGGCCAGAGGGTTTCATGTCAGATCAAGTTACAGCTGTGAGTTTCTGCACAATTTTTCTGTTTTTGCTGTTCATGTGGCCATCAGAGGAAAGCGTGCTGTCCTGTTCTGTGTGTGAGAAAACAGCTATGGAAGCTTCAGGGCCAGGAAAAGGGTGAACAAGAATAAGTCTGCTTTCATGGCTTGCTGCTGAATGCTCACATAGATGCTTCAGAAAAAAACAAAATCCTAATTCTCAGGAAACCCTGGAGACTGATAAGCTTGCCACAGCTCTGCCTTGAAGGGATTTCCCTTGAATGGGCTGTGGAGGCCCATAAGCTTGCTTCAACTGTTCTCTGGAGAGATACATCTTATATGGGCACATGCTCATTGCTATGGTTAGCTATCCAAAGAGCTTCAGCTATCCCACCATGCTTTGGTGTCCATGTTGATTCTTTGCAACTCATTGGTCCCTCCCCCTTTGGTACCACCCCAGCTTTCCCCTTTTTCCGCCACCCAGCTTTTCCCCAGTTCACCATGGTGTTGTTGTCCATGGCCCCCTGCACAGAACTGCTGGACGTTAAAGGCTACCTCTGTGGAACAGCCATGCAATGCTTCTGTCTCTCTGTCCCTGAGTCTGCCTGGGATAACCTCGCAAGGTTCACAGAACTTAAATTCACTGATAAGAACTGATCACTTGCAGCTGCAGGCTGTCACCCTTGCTGAGGTTACCTGGCGGCCAGAGAAGTGCCAAATTATAGTAAAGTAAAAAAAAAAAAGAAATTTTCACGCTCCATTTAAAAAAAACTCCTGCCTTTCTCTAGCAACACCTGTGCCCTAAACCAAAACAGGTAGTTTCTCAGGAGCAGTGGAGACTCCACAGAGCTGGCCCTGGCTGTGTGCTGCAGGATCTCATCTGCAGTATCTCCTCCCCAGGATCTCATCCCCAGGCTGCTTCCAGGCTTCTCCCCGTGAGCTAACCAAGGCTGTGGTAAAGGCCAATGTGTCACCAGTGTCCTCAAGACTCAGGATTGATGAGCAACCAGCAGAAGAGCAGTGCTGTGAGTGCCAGGAACTAAAGCTGCTGCAGTGGTGACAAGGTTCCAAAGCCCAAAATAGACCCTCAACCTGTGATTTTTTATTTTATTGCTGTCTTTTTCCTTTGCTCCTGAATTAAAGGCTGCAGCAGACAACTTAGCAACTCTCAGCTCAACACCTATAGAGCAAGACTATTTGTCCTGAGTGGCTGTGGAGCCACTATTAGAGAATGGTGTATACAGGTAAAAAAGAAATTGAAATTCTGACATTCAGACCCTCAGCTCTGAAAACCCAGCTACTTTAAAACTTGACTTACAAACTCCATTATAGGTTACATGAAAAATCACTTGTTTTAGAGAGTTGAGTTCTACTTCCTTATCCAGAAAATCAAATTTGTCCTAAATTATGATTATCCTTGTTTTTTAAAGAAAATACAGTACTTAAAATTCTGTATGCAACAAATGAAGCATTTTGAGGATAAATAGAAAACTTAGAAAAAAACACTAGTATGTTTTGTTTACCACTTTAATTTGTTTGTTGTTCCATGTGCAGGTTTTTTCTTTTTTAAATCTTTGCAGTAAGAACAGAGTTTGTTCTGCTTCTCTAAAGAGAGAACTTCGTTGCAGTTTTCCCCCTGTAGCACTTGTTTATGTGGCAGAGAGAACAGCAACAAATGAGCAAGAAAGGGAAATTTCTTTTCTTTAAAGATAGATTGGAATAGGAAAGCCATTTTCTACCTGAGGTACAGATTTTCTAGGATGTTTACTAACAGCAACAGCTGCTCTGCAAAGCTCTCCAGAGATCTGGGCATCCATAGGACTGGCAGCAGCAGTGTTTTTTCATGCTAATATCATTGCATCTACTGGGAGAACAGAAAAAACTGAGACATGAGTGATAGGAAGCAGCTGGGATATCTGGGAGATGACATTGTTGCTTGAGATCTGCTCCCAGGTGGTGATCAGGCAATGTGGTCATGAAAGATTCTCTAGGGTTTCTCTCTGGAGCCTGGCCTCTAATTGAAATATTTTGGCATAGGGAAGTTGTGTAAATAGAGCCTATAAATCTTCAGTGGATTCTAGTCTAAGGGTTTCCCTTAGGATTTGTCTCAGGTTGTTTTCTTTTAACACTGTCAGCAGTGTACTGAGCTTGGACGAGCAAAAATCCATAGATAGGACTTTCAAAAATGTGAAAGCAGAGAGTGGTTGAAAAAGTAACAATGTGTTTGTTATTATTATACTCATGACTTACTGTTTCTCATTTTGATGGATTTTTGGTTCTAGGACAATTGAAAGGTACAACTTACAAACTTCTCCAACCAGAGGCTCAACAAGTGTTTTTGTTACCAAAAATTTCTTCAGCATATTAGAAGAGAAATGACTATTGCTGAAGAGTGCCCTAAACATGGCATAATACAAGGATTACCTTCATACAGATTAATGTTCTACATGAAAGACTATGGCTATGGCTTTTGGTGGGGAAATTTGATATTGTCAAGTTCGGCTTCACTTGAGTGTTTTAGTCTTGTAGTTGTAACCTGTATTTTCTTCCTATGCTTTGATTGTATTTACTTGCTTTCTCTTAGACATTTTCCCTTTTTCACCATAAGTATGGTACTGGTGAGCTCTGGCTTTAACACATTGTTTAAAAACTGATGAGAAGCAAGACTGTAGATGTGCAACCAAAACTCTTATGTGCCTTTCCAAGTGTCCCTGTGGTTCCACTGGCACTGGTGTCCTCTGGGCAGAAGGGACAGAGGGCAACACCATGGTTCCCAGCCTGAAGCATCAGGGGAACATCCTGCATCCCTGTACTTACATTCTGTCACATCCCTACATACTGGAACATTCATGGCTGCTGGTTTTTTTTCCTCAATTGAGTAGTATACTGCAAATAAAGGAGATTGTTTTTTGGTCTACACTGCTTACTTGGTCAGGGAATTACAAACTATTTTAGAGGATTTCTAAATATATATTAATATTTATGGTTAATTAAGAATAGTATTTAACACTTTCAGCAAAGAAAATCATGATGAATTATTCAAGGTTTTATTTTGCATTCTGAACTAGTAAGTGCTCATGTATTAATAATGCTTTATAAGTATTGTTGAATTGCCAGTTACTTCCCAGTTTGTATTCAGCCCCACAGTGAGCAGGAATGGGGGGGACAATAAAGTAGAACAGAGGTCTTTCTTCTTTTCCCTGGGGGGCAGCAGGGATCTTCTCTCCTCTCTGTTCAAGCTTCTCATGGGATCACATCTACTTGAGCATCCGCTTACTTTAGCACAAATGCCTCTGCTTGTACCTACAGTTAGAACATTTTATCCACCCCATAATGCATTCCATGAGTTACAGGGAAAAAAGAGTCTGATGTATCATACTTTCTCCGTAGCCTTACAAGGAGGATTTCAGCCCAAGAGTAAGGCATCTCCATCAATCCCTTCCATCTGGAACCTGACTTCTACTTCACTGACCTTGTGGTCTTCATCTTGTTTCTCGGCATGTCTATCACTGTCGTTTTCTTTCATTCAGGAGAGAACATAGTGTCTGCCGGTCTCATCTGGGCAATGAAAGAGTAAATATCTTGCCTGGGCCTGCAGGTGGTCATGTGATCCCTGCTGGGTACCAGCTGGGGCTGTTTACCATGGATAATTCTTCCTTGGCCATGCTGGGGAACAGCTAGGATCTTAGCAGGGGCCCAGCCACAAATGGTGTGTACTGCTCTGGCTGAATTCCATTCCAGGGGAGCCCAGGTCATCCCCCTCCCTGCTGGGCCATGGGGGCTCTGGCGGGCAGGCCCAGCCCAGAGCCACTCCTAGGGCCCCGTGGACCCCCTAGCTTAGCTCAGGCGAGCGGCACGGCAGGGTTTTAATGTCAGCTAGGTGCTCAGCTGAGCCATGGACCCCCTGGCTGTGCTGGGGTGGGGGGTGCTTAGATCTTAACAGCTGAGCAGGCCTTCAATCCCCACTCTGTCAAATGCTGGGGTCCCGGCCGAAAATGGGGCCTGGTGGGCTTCCTGATCTCTGCATCAGAGCCTGCCTGGCCTGGCTAAACCTGGCCTTGCTAGGCCCACAGGCTGCGAGACACCTGGCCTGGGAGACTAGGACTAGTTACCTTCTGAGAGGCTGGAAACAGAAAAGAGATTCCCAGGGTTTGTTCATTTTAAAATATTAATTTCACAGAGATGTGTCCATATCTTTCAGTGGTTTAACTGCTTGTCAGTTCTCGAAACCAATTACTGATTGGTCTTTTTGTCAGACATAGAAGAAGC
>VRYO01001366.1:23278884-23305250 GCA_009812075.1 Sialia sialis
ACTCTGCATAATCATTACTTAATGAACAGATCTAGCAAAATGTCCATTTTGTGTGTGGATCTGTAGTTCCACTCACAAAGTGAAGTGAAGGAACTGCAAGCTTTGAAATATCAAAGTTTTAAATTACTGTGCATAGATGGATGTTTATTAGTAATAAAATAACACATTATAGATTCTCTGGTGATACTGAGTACTCTGTTTGTAGCACAGAGTATAATATTCCAGTCAGTAATTCAACTCATAGGGCTCAGAAATAGGTGGCTTTCTGGAGGCTCCTGTCCTCGTCCATTTACAATTTTGGAAGCCAAAGTATATGACTCAGTCTTAATGGTTCATTTTTGGATGATGAAACTTAGGGACTTTAGGGAGGTAAGTCCTGTGCTCTCCATGATGCAGATCCTTTAAAGTGAAGATTGAGGCCAAACTTCTTGACAGGTTGTCTACCATGACAAACCTGGATCTCCTGTTAAGCAGCCTGCTCCCTGCTTGGGTATGGAGTTAAGCAACCCTACACTTTAGAATACTTTGCACTTTTCCTGGGCTCAATTTACAGCTTTTCTTTTTGCTTTCTCTTTGTTTTTCTCTTTGCTATCAATTTCTGTTTCCCTCATTTTCTTGATGATGGAGTTGTGCCACATCATTAACTATGAGAAAT
The DNA here is from genome assembly GCA_009812075.1 of Sialia sialis. Classification (NCBI taxonomy): domain Eukaryota; kingdom Metazoa; phylum Chordata; class Aves; order Passeriformes; family Turdidae; genus Sialia; species Sialia sialis. The sequence continues at coordinate 23,279,540 of VRYO01001366.1, forward strand.
ACGTCTGCAAATGTTAAAAGAATCATGTATTTTATTATGCTGTCAGCACAGCCACGTTGAAGAGGCCATCTTTAATGTATTATTGATGCTCTAAATCATTATTTTTAATAACACTGTGCACTGGAGAATGCTGCCAGTGGAATGGAAGCGCAGATGAAGAAGAGTTGTGGAGCAATAATCCAGTAGGAAGTCAGTCTCTCAGAAGCACGGTTGAACATGTGCACTCTTTTACTTCGAGCCATTAACAGTGAAGGTTGGATTTACTGCTGGAAATGTAAGATAATTTGACAACATTTAATTAATTTTTATATAGGTAAAAATCACAAGGATAGAACTTGACATGGTAAATTTTTACTCTTTGTCAGACTTAGGTAAATGAATTCCTTGTGGCAGTCCAGTATCATGCATTGTAGGCACATGGCTTTCTAAGTGGTTCATGCATTATTTCCTCCTTGTCTTGGTTTGAAAAACGGGTGTCTGCTAAGGAAGGCAAGAGCCTCTCTTGAAATGGAAAATGTAAACTCCCTCCCTCTAAAGTATTATAATTTTGAAATTAAGGAGCTCTCAGGCAAAGATATGGAAATAGGAATAATAGGGGGAAAAAATAAAGTGTAGTAATACAAAAAAACCCAAACCAAAACAAAACCCAAAACACTGACAGAGTCAGAATACAACCTGACACTCCATCAGTCAGGTTGTTGGTAGCAGTCTGATTAAATGTGGCTGTAGACTTCCTGGAGTGACGGATGTAGTTCTGTTGAAGCAGTGGTCCTGTGGAAGGGTCCAGTTTTCCTCCAAAGGTCCAGTGATGATGTGAAAAGGTCTGGTTTTCCTCTGAGAATCCAGTGGAGAAATACTGCTCTGATGTCCCAAATCTCAGATTTTATCTAGGTAGAAAATACTTATCTCCTCCCCCTGGCTGGAGAATCTGCCAATGGGATGATGTAATTTTATCAGTCATGCCGTGGGACTCAATGGCCCCATTAAGAGAAGATATCTCCCTGGAGGAAGGATGGTTTGTGGAAAAAAAAAAAGAACACATCTGGTTTTAAGAGATGGTCCATTAACAGAAGATATCTTACCCCAGAGATAAAGATCACTGCCCTACCAGATTTCAACAAATGGTGATAGAATGCATACTTTTGGTTACATCCTGCTTTGCAAGCCAAAACACTCCTTTGCCAGCATTTTTAATTTGGATTTAGGTTTTATTTCCCTCACTCAGAAGACTGAAAAAAACCTTTCAGTTTTTGTAGGTAATTCCAAATCTAGACTTACATTATGCCACCAAATAGCTAAGCTTTATCTCCTAGGAATTAAGAATTTTATTTCTAATTTTCAGTACTTGAAAGCATAAATTTCCAAACATCTTCCTTGCTAGCATAAAGGTTGGAGTGAGTCTTTGCCCCAGGGGACATACGTGATGTGCTGCTTCCACACTGACATCTCAAAACCTGCCAGAGGCCCAAAGGTGACGCAGATAATCCCCTGAGTTTGTGAAAATGTCATAAAATAGATGTGCTGAAATTTGCATTTTAGTGCCCAAAATAAGGCTTCTGTGGTCTTATTGATCTCACCTCTTGCAAGGTAAAAACAGTGTTGAACATTGTTATTTACATTCATGTGTTGTAAATACATTCAAAGAAACTCTGCAGCCCCACATGACCCCGAGGAAATTAATCTGTTTCTTTCCTGTTTTGTGTTTTTAGGGAGAAATTCAGTGCTCTGCCTTGAGCTTTTCCTGTCAGAGGAGATCTCTCCCAATGGGCCCCAACTGGGGCTCTGTGTCTTCACATGAAAGGCAAAGTGAATGGGATGTGGCAGACTGATGCTTGAGCTTAAAAACCCAAAGACCTAGTGAATTCCAGCAGTAAGGAAAGGTGCCAGAGGCCAGTTTTAGGCCAGGCTGGAGAATTTTGCACATTATGGACTCTAATCCTACAAATAGAACAAGAGGGAATTCCTGAAAGAACATGATAAAATCAGCAAGTAATGTCAATGTTGATGTTGCTTTTCTGTCAAATTACCAAGGCAGAAGGCTAGCACAGGGGTGGGTTACTTAGCTCAGATTCAGGGTGGGTTTTCTTCAGGCACTATGTCTTTGTTTCTTGGGGCTCCTTTGTGATTACACTCCACTCTTCCCAAAGCCTCAGCATAAACCAGCTCCCTTCTGTGCCAGCTCCTTCTCCAGCCAAGGAAGTGCCAGCTCTGCTCCCTGGTTCCTGCCTACCTTTCCCCACATTGGATTAATAGCTTATTCAAGGCTAGGGATTCTTCATCCTGTGGGGACAGATCAAGGCCTTAGTGCAGAACTGACTCAGTTTCCAAAATGACTATTTTTTCTTCTGGTTGCTGCAGGCGAACGGCTAATTTTACCTCTGAAAATCTTACCATTCACCAGTAAATCTGCTGTGGTCCCCTGGGTTCTGTTCTGTTGTTAATAGTATTTATATTATATACTATCCCATCTATTTAAAAAGTCTTTTTTTTCCCCTTGTCCTGCAGGAAAAAAAAACAGCAATAAAATATTTTATAGGTGTTATATATATATAAAATACAGAGTTTGAAGTCATGCTGCTACTCTTTTTTCTTTTTTCCATGCTTGTCAATAAGCATGATATTTGTAACTTACTTCCTTTTATTTCCCATCCTGAAACTCAGAACTGGCCACTTTCTTGTAGATGAGAACTAGTGAAATTAGAGCAAAGTTTTTGGTGTCTGAAAAAAGAACAAAAAATCCTGTAAATAATAGCTCCTTTTTGACTGAAATCAAGAGGCAATTTCAAGAAGTCGCTGATGTTTTTAATTAGCTGTGTCTTTACAAACCTGCCCCAGGAAGCAAAAGGCAAACCATGTAAAAGGAAAACAGCTGAAAATCCTTGTGAGTCTCCAGTCCTCAAAAAAGAAAGCAGCCTTAACTCCCTCAGCAATGTCCACCCTGACACACAGCTCTCATTTTTTTTGGACTTTTATATAAAACTGTGAAATGTTAATTATTACTCTTACACACTGAGAGAATGACTTGTTCCCACGATAGGGAAGGAAATCATCTTTACTGAAGAAACCAAGCACTTCTTGCTGATTTTTCTACTGGTTTAAACTTACAGCTCTGTAAAAACGGCAAGAGTATATTCTAGGGTATGCCAAAGAAAATCTGGAAATGGCAGGTTTTTTCATAGAATAGACATTCTCTCCCATAACGAGCTCTGGTCCTGAGATACAGAATCCTGAGATACAGGTCCTGAGAACAGGTAAAATAAATGAGAAAGGAAAAAAGGCATGGAAAGAAAAACATGGATTGTATGGCATTTATTTTAGATTTCAGGATTTTTCTTAATGTACTGAATTACGGAAATTAGGTTTTGGATTGCATTATTTTCTCATATGTTATATGTAGTCCTTGCATGAAAGATGCTATGCAAACGTATCATCAACTTTGGCCTTTACTTTTGCTGAAAAGTAAAATGATCTTCAATTATGTACACATATATGTTTATTAGCATGTATTGGGAGCAGTGCTCAAACTGCAGCATATGACTGATTGTAGGAGATTCTTCATAGAAAACTAAGCCAAAATCACCCAAATACTTGTGGGTGCCACTTCTCATTCCTTTGCCCGTGGAGTCCTTAGCACACAGGAGGCTGATCCAGTTCAATGTCACATCAGCAGTCCCTGCCCACAAAGCTGACCCAGCTGAAATGATCTCCTTTAATGAGGGTGCCAGGGAGGAATTATCTAGCAAAAGGTTGAAAAATCAGAGAGAGAAATAGAAACTTTCCTAACAAACTACTCCTACTTGTGGCACCACTTCTTTCCTGCATTTGTATGGCCAATTGATCTTCCAGGGGAATGATGCTTTAATTGCTGTGTGTTCATTTTCTTATCCTGTCACCCCTCCAAAGGAAGCTGCTGGTGCTTTGCCTAAGGAATTTCAGTCTTTGTCAGCAGAGGCACTTGGTTTTACTGTCACAGTTCCTTACCTGGTGTGTCTCTGGTGCCCTTTCTCTGTTCTGGTGGGCAGTGTCTCTGCTGGCTGTCATCGGTTCAGGGGCTGCCTGTGCTCAAGTGAATCAGCTCTGAAGGAGTTTGGCTGAGCTACAGGAAACCAGCTCAAGCATTTGCATCTATGCCATGGTTAATCTGTAAGTATAATTTGGATAAGAAGGGAAATGTTTACATAGAGAATGCATCAGCTGCCACATGTGAAGTGACAGGGGTGAAATGTCAGGGAAAGGACAGTATTTTAGATTTCTTTGAAGTGATCCAAATATTTAAGTGAGGGCCTTCCTTCCTTTACCTTCTTCTCTGTTACCCTTGAGAAAGTCAACATGGAATTTCTGATAGATGAACCAGAAAGTCACAGCAACTTTGTACTAAAATAAACCAAAAGTCCTTTTGCACTTGTGCTTCCCCAGCTCGGGAGTCGTCGGGGGCCTCTGACGAAGGCTTCCAAACTCTTCATCGCACTTGAACTTTTCAACTTGGTCTCTGGAGCATGCATCTTAGCTTTTTGGGCACATTCAAGGCCTTGAGATTAGTTCCTGAAGGTTCAGGGTTTTTGATTTATCACTTAGCACTGGTAGTCTTGCACCCCTCACCCTGTTTGCAAGTTCTGGCTCCAGTTATCGCAAACCAGTCTGCCTCTCCTCTCGATTTTGCAAGCACAGTAAATATCAGGCATTCCTCATTGTCTTGGTTTGTAACGTAGTAGTATTTTTCTCTGTGTCCAAGCCCTTGTGACAAAAAAGCCCTTTTATTGTTTAGAACAGATCTTTTATACCTTTCTAAATGTATCTTTTGTGCTCCTGTAATTGATCCGAGGTCTGGGGTCCTGTCGCCTTTTTGACCTTTTTTGGCTTTCTACAGCCGGGTCCAGGGACCCTCAGGATGTTCCCTGAATTTTCCCGAAAGTTCCCTCTCTTTTGGAATTTTTCCCCCGGTTGGTCTGTCCCACCAGTGCACTTTTCAACTCTTGTCACAGTTTATACTGCGACATTGGTTAGCTAATTTTGATAAGCTATTCTTTACTCCTCAATTCTCCATCTCACCTGGACTGTGGTTTTTCTTTTTCTTGGAGCTGTTCAAATCTGTTCTGGACTGAAAACCCAGAAGAACACTGGGAGCTCATACCTATGGCCCGCTGGGGCCTGGGATGCTGCATTCTGCATTCCAGGGCTGGAGACCGAGCAAGCAGATATACACCCCATGTAAAGGACTTTCCTGAATTTGCCATCTCTTCAGAACAGTGAGAGGTTTTATCCTTTAATATTATTATTTTTTGTGTGTGTTTGTGAGTGCTTTGCTTGTTGAATAAACAGGTTTTTTCCACTTTTCTCCAAGGAAATATTTTCCCAAACCAGTTGGGGGAGGGGCCACTTGAACCTGCTTTCTAGATGGACCCCAAGTTTTGCCCTAAACCAAGACAGCAGGTTAGGTATTTTCATGTGGCTACTGCCAAAGTAAATATACATCTTCTGTATTAAAACTCTTTCATGCTATAGACATTGGAATGTGCTTTAAATAATCTAAAACTCAAATAATCAAACCACTTACATAAGCTGGTTTACTTTACTTTTAATCTTCAGTAAGAAAAAGTTCATCTAGATTGCAGGTAGTTTCAGCCTCCAGCAGTTTAAAATTTTCCTGCTATTTTTGACTGGAAAGCAACCTAATCTGTTGTTATTTTCTCATGGAATCTGTCATAATGTGTTTTAAGCTTTTGTAAACCATCACCAAGTCATCTCTCTGACTGTTCTTGAATAAGTCAAGAGCTTGAGTTTCCCAAAAGTTTCAGGGTGATGATTTCCAAAGTTTTCAATTTCACACACTTTTTAATTATTTTTTTTTCCTGAAGTACAAACCCAAAAAGGGCCACAGGACTTCATTAATATCCTTTGCAGAAGTAATAAACTTCTTTTACCAATCTGATGTTGCATTGCTTGTATTTTAAATAAAATCAGTTTGAGTGTTGTTCTGCAAGGTAATTACTGATTCACACCTGGAAAATCTTCTAAGTGCTCCTCAGAGTATGGATTCTGTTTTATGGGGTGCAGGATCTTTCTTTTATTACCATGCAATGAAGTTAATCACTTTCTAATACTCATTTAAGTGTTGACATTTGTCCTCCCACTTCTCATGATTGATTTCTGCTCTGTAAAACTTAGTTTTTAGAGGGTTATGGTCTAGATAAATGACAATGCCAAAGTTAGGAAGGTGAGATCTTTGGAGCTCTAGATTTTAGTGTGCAGGAGACCGATAGGACATGTTGCTGACTCAGAAGATGCTGGGGTATCTAATACACACATTTAGGAAATATAGGCAAGAAGGGATCATGGACAGAATAACTACAGTAATTTCACGCATATAAGGCACACCCTTTTGACTAAAATTTTGGTGGAAACCCGGAAGTGCGCCTTATAGGCCGGTGCACCTTATATATGGACAAGTTTGGAAATTTGCCAACCCGGAAGTGTGAGCCGCGAGAGCCGCGGGGAGAGCCAGCAGCCCTGGCTGGCAGCTGCCGCGCGAGGGAAGCCACCAGCTGGGGCTGGCAACTGCTGCATGGGGGAAGCCGAGGCCAGCAGCTGCTGCGTGGGGGTAGCCGGCGGCAGATCCTCACTGGGGGGAAAGAAAAGTGTGCCTTATAGGCCAGTGTGCCTTATATATGGACAAAGTACAGAAAGTTGTCTACAACCCAGAGGTGCGCCTTATACTCAGGTGCACCTTATAGGTGCGAGATTACTGTACAAAAAAAGAAAGAACAGAAGAATGCTGCCTCTACAGTCCTTTCTAGGTAGGACACTGCCGGCATTTCTGCGAAAGGAGATGCAGAAGATGAATTACAAGTGTGAGATGGGCAAGAGGTAGCAAGAGTAGGCAACTGCTTCGGTTTTGGGAAGTTCTTTTTTGCTGTAGGCCAGCTAGCTGAGTACCAGCTAGCTGAGGGTTTCTGAGATTCAGGGAAAGGATGCTGGGGGCTATGTATCAACAATCAAGGGTGGAAAAAATTAAGAAGGTTATGGCAGCACAGGTTCTTCTCAAATTGTTTGAATAATTTCATGCTTGCACTGGAGAGGTTCATATGCAAGTCTTTTCTATGAGAAGAGGACTCATTTACTCATAGGTTTTAGACAGACATGGACACAAATACGTCTTTTTTTTTGTTAAAAGATTCAAAATGGTTAATATTTCATAAGTGTTTTTATTTTTTTAGTGAGGGCATTTAGTATTTGGAGGAAATTAGTATTTGAAAGTAAAGGTGAATTAAGAAATTTCATCTAAAAATTACTTTTGACAGATTTTTTGGGAATATAAATAATTCTTTATTTAGTTGGCTTCTCAGAATAAAGATTAAGTAATAGAAAAGCTTGTAGAAATACAACTTTTTCTCAAGTCCTGAAATCATTAGCTTTTCTGCCCTGAGGTGAATTCTTACAAAGCAATCGGCAGGATTGGGTAGAATCAGTGGTCCAGAAAAGCTATTAGCCAGAGAAGATAGCTTGATTATATTTTTCAGCTTCAATACACTTCTGAAAAATGTTGGAAATGCAAAAAATTGGATGTTTAGATTCCTTGCATACCAGAATGCCAGTAGCTGTTGCTGGGTGTTATATACAGACATGATCAGGAGAGAAAAAAGGAACCTTTGAGGCTTCCTGGAGCAGTGTTTGCCACCCTGTTGGGTGTCCCATGTTAAATAACTATCCAGAGACTATTAATAGGAAAGCATGTTAGAAATCACGGGCAGAGTGAGCTGGGTGTGTTGCACTGCCCCAGGCCAAGTCATGGAGAACTCAGCCTTCAAACAGGAGCCACCTTCCCTGTGTGCTGGCAACCTGCATATTCCAGTGGTATCTGTGATACTAACACACAGTGTCTGGGTGTTGTGGCAGTAATTTAATCACAAAATGAGGGTTTCTGCATTCGTAAACAGGAAAAGCAGGAAAGTAGTAGGCTGGGGGAGAGGTTTAGGGGAAGAAGTGACCTTCTGTGTCAGTCTCCAAAGCAAAGCCCCAGCAGTCTGTGCCTGTGCAGGTCACCTCAGCCCAGGGAAGGCAGCTAGCTCCTGCCCAGAGCTCAGGTAGCTTTTCGCTGCCCTGAACTGTCTGCATAGTCCTTGAGCAAGTCTTCATCATTTCCCCTAAACCAAATTTTTCTTTCTTTGCTCTCCTTCAGCTCTTGGCACCTGGTCATTGGTGTGCAGTTCTCCTGGATCTCCTGTATTATCGTGCGTTCCACTTTTAAGGCCACATTTATAATCTTCATTTATATCTGCTCTGCATCCTTGCCTCGGTTTTCCTGTTCTCAGCACTATTCCATGCTCCTGTTTCGCTGTGCCACATCGTTAGGCAGGCACTGTTAATGGTCCTTCTGCACAGGATAACTGCTTGCTATCACTGTCCGTATCAAAGTTATGGTTGCATCACATGATTATACAATGCAAGCAAAGCATAAAAAGCCACTTAGTCATTACAAAACTGCTGTTACAGCTAAAGGAACTGAAATAATGCTCCAGACAGGCCTGAAAAAGCCTGGAGAAAGTGAGTTTCTGTCTCAGGCTTTGCAGTGACCCTGTGGCTGGGAACTGTTGATAGCATTACTATATGGACAGGGTTACAGGCTCCCTTGCCTCTGGGCCTCTCCATCAGGAACCATTCCCATGTCTGTTGATGTTTAAAACCGAGAAGCTCTTTCTCCTTTGGCAAGTCCCTTCTCTCTGTCTGAGTCCTGGGGAATCTTGTATCTCTCAAGGTTTGCAAAAAGAGATTTTTCCAGGGACTCTTTCAGTGTTTTTGGTAAAGAAAGATTAACATTTTATCACTGATATTTTTTATATTCAAAATGGGGAGCATCACTCCATTAAACCTTACGAAACAGGAGCTCTTATAAGCTGCCTGCTATGTTCTCAATGAATTGGACAACAAAATATTTCCTCCTTCAACTCTTTCATTCTGTTTTCCCACATCCATCACCAATACACTTTCCCCTGGTCCTGGGACCATGATGGACACCTCTCTGGTTGCACAAGTGTTTTACAGATCCTAGGGCAGCGAAGAGGTTTGTTGTGTGCTTACAGTGCACATTCGCTAAACCAATAATTTGCCATCACTAAGTGTTTGTAAATCTCACAAGCCTGTGAGGTCACCATGAACAGAAGTGTCCACAGCCCCCAGGGTAGGTTGGAAGTTTCCTTTTTCAGTGTCCTGCACAGAGTAAGGAGTTTTGGGTTCCAAATTTGGCCAGTCTTTCAGAAGCTTCTGCCCCTAGGGCAGAACATTAATAAATCTGGATAAATATATATATTACATCCTGCTAGCCCGAATGAGATCAGAAACAAGCTTGACAAGATGCACAGCTACAGAAACCAGCAACCACCTGTAAACATTTTTGTCAGTCTTGAATGAGTCAAAATTTACTTGCAAATTCTTTGTTTTGGGAAATGCATTTGTTTTACCTGAGCAGAAAAGAGTGTCTCAAATCAATGTGATGCTTTTATTCCACTGTGAATCTAACAGGAGATTTGATTACTAATCTCTTTTAAAATGCAAATTACAGTAATTTCACATGTTCGGGAATTTGCCAGCCTGGAAGTGTGAGCTGTGAGTGCTAGCGGCTGAGACATGCGGGGGCAGTGCCGGCCGCCGGCTGCGTGCCACGAGCGCCACGGCAGCCAGTGACAGTGAGCGGGAGTGGCACGGGGAGGGCGCCTGGGGCTGCATTTAAAGGCTATGCCAATCCGTGAAAACTGTTTGCAAATTGAGCACCTGCCAGTAAACCCCGCAATCCATTACTAATTCATTATTTTATTACACGTGGATCCTCACTGCAAAAAAAAAGTGTTCCTCTTAGGCCGGTGCGCCTTACATATGGATGAAGTACAGAAAATTGCCAACAACCTGGAAGTGTGCTTTATACTCCAGTTCACCTTATAGGCATGAAATTACTGTAATTGGAGACAGCTTTAATTAGCAATAGCTAGCAGGTAGGAAATTATGAACTTGGATGCCAGTAAATGATGTGGACAAAATTCAGATTTTTTTTTCACAATAGAGGCAATGTTATGGCATCAGCTGGCTCTTTTTGCCTAACATTGGGGAAAAAAAATTAAGACCTTTGTCTTCATATGAGTCATAAAGCTACTGAAAGATAAATGATGAAAGTGGAGATTTTTACTGCTTGGGTTTTTTCCCCCAGATTTGCATTTTTAATGTTCTGCTATGGTTGAACTTAAACTGGCTTTTATTGCTCATGGGATTGCCCTCAAAACATCAGTTTCATCCAGCATTGATTTTACATCTGTCCATCTGCATGACTTCTTTAAGTCATGAGTCAAATTGAGGCCAACAAGTGTATCATAAACAGCAATGCTTCTAATTCTGGTTTTCGTTTGCCTTCAGTTTCAGGTGCTTGTAGCCCTCTTACAAGCATTCTGCTATCTATATATTTCAGAGAAAATTTTATAAATCTATGAGGGATTATTTGTAGGAAAAAAATATTTGTAAAGTAATAGCTTGACAGAAGATACATCTTGAAGAGGCAATACTGCAGGCACAATTAATGGCCAGAGCCCGGAAACAATCAGGAGGAATATTGCTCCATTTCAACAATAGATGAGAGAATTATCAAGTAAATCAGATCTCAATAAAATAAGAAGCTGCTTAAAAGCCTCATAAACAATGCATGAATGAGAAGAAGATTGCTGTGGAGCAAACAATTAACCAGAGACTGAGCTGAAATTGGCATAATAATGAGACTTCTAATGACAGCAGAATCAGGAAGACAATACTGTAAGGCATTCTGGCATGGAAATGCTTAGAATTCATGTTGTATTATTTTAATACAGAATTTTTAGAATGGAGTCTATTTGTGCAAGGATCTTTCTTTGCTGTTACCACAGAAAAAAAAAAATAAATTCAACTTTCAAAAGCAGCAACCCACCCTCACCTTCATTTTTCAGAACTGCAGAAAGTGACTGGCTTTCTCATGACCTTCTTTCCATCCAATATTCTGTGTTTCTTACATGTCGCCTTAGTTACATTTTATAAACTTAAAAATAAAGAAAAATATATGTCCTTATTTGAATCCTAGGTAAGAAGGAATGAGACAGGAATATCAATAACAACTTTCAATGCTGATGGTTTGAAATGCTATATATAAATTCACACATACTCTTCAAAGGTAATGGTAAATGAATCAACAATAACAATAGTAACAGCAATATTAACAATAATAACTACAATAAAACTGATAATATAACTTTTGTTGCTGTTAATATTATTTCATATATGTTGTTCTGGGAGGGAGAAACAGCTTTTCTGGCTCCTAGAGGTGTGCTCTTGGTGCTGATCCATACAGTAATTTGACCCAAAAAGGATATGCTAAAAATACAATTAGCTTTTAAAAAGTAAATTGAAGAGAAATTGGAAATACAAGTAGATTCCCTTAGAGAGGAAAATGGAATTTTAAAATCTCAATTGTCTGAAGCAGAAAAATGTGAAAAATATCAAGAAAAATTAGATCTTTTTATAAGAACCTTCTCTGGGAGCAGCTAGTCAAAATCACAAATCAACCCATTATGAGGATTCTGAGATTTGAGATGAGGGTATCTGGGAATATAGCAGTGAGAATTTTATTGCAATTTCCAACCCTTTCTCTGACTCTTCCTTTTTGGCTATTAATAATGTCTGAAGTTACTAATGAGGGTGAGCATGGCACTGCATACAACTCCTTGGTGTACTGCAGAAATGGCTGAACGGCAGGAATATTCCAAGCATTGGGAAGAATCCAAGATGGAATATGTGTGACAAAATACTTGTGGCAAGTCTGTCTGACTGAGGAAGATTGATTTTTATGGAATGAGGAAGAAAGTGTATTGGGGTCCTGGTGATTTTTTAACCAGATATCATGATTATTCTTTAACTGCATGGGTGGTATATTGGACAGGAGGGACAGGGTAGGAGAGGGGAGATCCACTGTTTTTTAAAACTACTGGACTCTCAGATTTCTGGCTTCTGTGCAGGATTGTCCTTGTTTGAAAGACAGGTATTTGCCAAGAAAGACGAGAGCTCCTCCCTGAGATGGAGAGTGCGGACCCCCCTACCTCCAAATTATTCTAATTTTGGAATCTGAGGCTCTCAGGCAGATGGGAAGGGTGGACGAGAGATCTCGGGGCAGTGTTGGTCCCGATACTCCAACAGGATGTGTGGAGGGGGAGGTGGGCAGGGGGTTGCAGGGTCCCCCCAGTCAAGGAAAGCAGCTCCCGGCGTCAGTGTGGCAGAGAGGGGTTTTTCCAGGACCGTTGGACAAACGAGCGAGGGAGAGAGAGTGCGCAGCTATGGCCCTAGGGTGTAGCCAACAAGTCCTTAGTATCACAATGGGAAAAATTCCACAGAGAGAAAAGGGAAAAAGGAACCAACCCCCAACAAGGATGAAATATGGGAGGTTTGTGTTTAAAACACCATAGCTCCTTGAGCATTCCACAGCAAATATTCCTGTCTGGCTTTTTTGGGGAAAAAGAATTGACTAAGGCTGAAGTGTTTGTGGGGGCCATCCAAACACAAGTTTTAGGATTTTATTTATTTTATGGGTGCACCTGGAAACTCCCGTGTCGAACCTTATGGAGTTTCACAGTGAGATGGACTGGTTTGTGGATGAATGTGAGACTATTCAGGCTCTGAAAAGTTTATCAGTCTATTGAGATGTCAGTACCACTGCCTTATTCTAAAATATCTAATGTAAAACAATCTCTCCTGCCAGCAACAGCACTTTAAGCCACCGATGGAGGGTTGGCAGATTCCTTAAGAAGAGGCACCATTAAAAGTATTCGTCTGCCGTTTAATTCACTTGTGTGTCCAGAAAAGAATCCTGCTTGTTTTATCATTGCTAACTGGTGTTTTAATGGCAACACAGCTGCAGTACCTAATATTGCAAATTTAACAGCCATGGATAGCAGTACTAGTTACAAAAGATATGCTCTTTATGATTCTTTTCCAAGGGGAGGACAGAGAGAAATTTGCTTTTCTCTGTGAAGGTTTATAGTATCCCTGTAACAAGCTCCCTCAGGGATATAAACCTTTATCCACTGCTGCTCATGCTGTACTTGCTGAGTTGTTACCACTTCACTCCTCCCAGATGTGAAACTGTACCAACATATGGATGACATCTAATTGGAGGAGATTCCCGTGAAGAAGTGGGAGAAGCAACACCAGCCATATGGGAAGCATTACATGAAGCAGAAATTGAAATTCTACCTGAAAAATGCCAAGGACTAAGTAAAGAAGTAACATTGGGGTACTTGGATAGTAGACAGTGCCGTAGTTCCTCCAGACACTTTAAAAGCAATTGAACAAATGGATGCCCCAATCTAAAAAAGAATTTCAACAGTTCATGGGAACTTTAGGGTATGCTTGGTGAAAATATGGTTGGTGTTTCTATTATTGCTTTTTCCTCTGAGCAGTGCAACAACCTGAGAAGATACAACAGGAAAAATTGTACCGTCTGTGCAAATCAGAGAACCATTTAATTTGCTGGAGTCTATTTTACAGTGGTCTGCTCTCCCAGAATGAGTTGCACAAAAATCCACAGTCAGGAAATGGAATGCCTCCTTAAAGGCAGCTGCAAGAGGAAGAACTTAACAGAAGGACCAACTGAAGTTTCTAAATTACAAATTACAGTCAATGCAGGTCCATTAGCATTACACAACCTTTCGATTCATCACCAATTTTAGATGCACCTCCCCTTACTGAGGAGATGCCAACAGAAGATATTTGGGTCACTGATGCTTCAGCTAAGAGAGTAAGTGGTAAATAGCAGTACAAGGCTGTTGTATTAAATATTAACACAAACAAGTAATAGAAGAGAGTGAAGGTATTACACCGGTAGGATAATTAAGAGCAACTGTTTGAGCAGCTCAGAATGGAGCAAAAATAATCTACGTGGGCTCCTGTGCCGTCGAGGCTGTTCAGTGTTTCTACCAGTTCTTAATTCCGCATCTCAGAAGGCAGATTTGTTCTTGGGAGCATGGGCAAGACAGCCTACCCAAACACCTGAGGATGTGCCTACAGGGGGAGACCCAGCCAGTCTCCTGGAAAGGAAAAGTCAAATAGCCCAAACCAGCCATGGCAATCAAATTACACAGCAAAGGGAATGGTAGGAAGCAGGGACAGAGATGGAGAGGAAATAAATTGAGTATCTGTAGGAATTATTTGCCTAAGGACCTCTTTCCTGCTGATGGGAAAATACATTGAACTTGGATCACAATGGTTTTCTGCTGTTTCTGCCCCTCTTCTACTCTGCTTCTTGTGGAAGCTTGTGCCAGTTTTGTTACCTTTTTATGATGCCCCGGCTGCTGCTGGCTGTCATGTTAATAATCTGCTTCTGAATAGATGCACTTCTGAAAGGAGAAGAACCACACAGAAGTGGGTTTACTTAGACCAAGTAAGCTGTCACTGAAAGACTGAGCAGAAGCAAGAGCTGGCAAGAAAGGAAAATGTCTCTCAAGCAGCAGGAAAAGCAAGTGTTTCTTTCTTTCTTTCTTTCCTTAGTTGTGTGTCCAGGTTTCCTGTTTCTCCTGCTTTGTGTTCCCCTTTAGGCCTTTCAGTCTGCAGTCCATGGTGCCCAGTGTGACACATCCCTGGCTCTGAGAGAAGAGCACAGGACCTGCTGTTGGAGTTAGTTGCCTGTCACTCTGTTGTGCTTTTCTTTGCTAAACTAGGGAGATGCTCTCTGAGTGGCTGAGCAGGGCAATCTGATACTCTGGCTAGTCTATCAGACTGTAACTGGGCCTTTTTAAGCACTAATCATTCTCTGTCAAATTGTTTGTTTTTATTGTCTCCTTTCAGTGGAAACAAATGTGTGGATCTCCACAAGCAATACAGTGGGGCACAGCAGAAACGTTCTGATAACAGCATTTGCCACAGCTTGCTGGGTTCTTGCCAGATGGATTTTCAAAGTCCTAAATAAAGTTGTGCCTTTTGGTTGTCCCACACAGATAGGATCAGTCATTTCATTCAAAGAGAGAAATATTTCACTTCAGTCTAACCCATATAATATGAATTTATGTGACTGAAACCAGGTGTTTGCAAAGTATCCGTGTTGGACTCAGGCTGAAGATAAAAAATATTTTAAAGTATTCTGGGATCGGAGAACTTCACGGTCACCTAACAAACAATTTGTTCACAAAAAAACCTTTCTCAAGGCAGAATTCACTTACTAATTAGTCACAGAGCTCTAGTATAATTATGCCTCTGTGGGAGCAGTGTGGGTAATGAATTGATCATGTGAGGTTTTTTTGCCTTAATGTATCATCTAATGGGTTTGCCCTACAAGTTGTTGCTCTCAAGAACTGATGAAAACCAGTGCTATTGGGCACTGAAATTTATAAACCAATTTACATTGTGGAAAGAATAATGTTTTCCATTGAGTTAATGGTTAATTATCTAAGATTTTTTGTTCATTATTTCCTGCAACTGAATTGGTTTGTCACTTTTGTTAATTAATTAGACAAATGAAAAAATATCATTAAGAGCCCTATTGCTCAAATTAGTGTCAGCTGTGGGTTTATTGCATGGTTCATTGCCCCATGAACACATGCAAGGCCAGCGTGGGCTGAGAAGCTGAGCCACTGGCAGCACTGAGGAAAGAGGAAATAGGAAATGAGCCTTTTCAGGCTTGGGACACCTAACTGTCTCCAGCTGGAGAGAAGTCTTGTTCCTTTAGCACTCTGACCTTAAATATGTCAACACTGGGAAATGTCTTGGCAGCAACTGCACTTGGCTTTAAAAGGACTTATTTTGAACTTGGTGCCAGTGGTGATGTGAGGGTTGCCAAGGTTACCAGGAGCCCTCAGTGATGTGCAATGACATTCACATAGGAAGGAAGAAGCAACAAACTGAGTAAAAAACCCCAATTTTTTAAGATGGACTTTCAAATATATTTAGATGACAATTTTCTTACCTTTCTTTTCTGACACCTGAGGGCTCCATAACAACAACTTAGGAAACTATATCCCCAGGACACAATAAGCTGTGCACATCTCTTTCTTCCCACCAATCTTACAGTTAGGAGGAATGTTTTATTAAGAAAAAACACTGTGAAGTGCAGATGAGACATTGCTCTATTTTAATCCAGTCTGCAGGAAACATTTTTTTTTTTTAACCTTCTTTTCCTTGAGTGATAAGGATGCAGAGCATGAGATCGAGATGTGCAAACATGTCCCCATCTCCTCTCTTCACCCAGACTCAGATTGTTCCTCCTTTGCCTCCAAAACCCTGCTGGAAGGAGCCCCAAGAAGCAGTGGGGAAAGATGGGCTTGTCTGGGCTCCACTCCATTTCATTTGGGCTATAAAACTGTCTGGCAGGGTTAAGTGAATTCACTATTTTCCTTTTGGAAAAGAGGGGGAACTGAGCTGGCTTGGTGACTGTTTTGTACAGCTGTGATGGAAGGGTTCTAGAGGGATGGCAGCACTCCTGTGCACCAGGGAAAACAGCAATGCTGCTACTCCAGATCCCGACAGACTACCTAATTTCAGCCAATTTATGGGATATAATGCTCAAAAAGGAGGCAGACACTTGCAGTCTCTTTTTCTATACCCTTCACAGTGTGTCTAACCCTGTTCCCGAATGCTAATGGTGAAATCTCTTTAATGTATGGAAATAGCAGGGACAGTCAGTGCAAGGCAGCATGGGAGAGTCTGCTGACAAGGCTTATGTATAAAGAGTACCCTGGGGTTTTGGGGAAACTTTTATAGCCCCTTGATTTTCAGCTTCATTTCCCTGCTTGTCAGTCTGTGTAATGCTTACAGTAAATAGCAGAGGATTTACTTCTTCCTTTCTTTTTTCTTTAAAAATAGGAATGTTAGGAAAAATAATAGGGTACATCCCATTTTTTTTTTAAGTGTTTGCTTTTTAATTAATGGGAAGATAAAATAGAAGCCCAGACATAATTCTCAGTAAATAAGTACCACTGTGCTGTAAATAGTTGTCATGAAATGATGGGAAACAGGGAAGTTTGAAATGTTAACTAAAACATGGTCGGGATTTAATAAAGAAGATAGTAAAGCATGAAAGGAGAATCCCACTGAATCAAATAGCTTTTCTGAACAACTATACTGAAAATAATACATGACTCCTGTATTCAAAAATTTTCTTAACATTGTCTTTGAAAGCCTTGTTCCAACTTAGAATTGGGTGCACTTAGGTCTTTGAATAAACCTCACTGCTAGGGCTCTGGATATTTCACATCTAAAAAGAAACCTCAGACTAAGCCTTTATTGTTCCTCAAATATTGCTATTGCTATTCATGGAGAAGCCACAGTGTTAAAGTCATGCCAGTGAAATAATGTCCTTCCCTCTTTTTATTTTTTATTCTTTGACTCTGTTCAATTTTTTCCTTCATATTTACTTTTCTCCCTCTTGGACTTGGTTGCACAGCTGTTTCAGGAGCGCCTGTAGTGAGTTCAGGTGCACACATGGTATGGAAAGCACCAGCCTCAATCCTTAGTGAAGCACGTCAGACTACTGCAAGCCTGGCGGTCAAAAATGTGGTTTTATCCCCAGAAACTGGTGTCCCTTAGACTTGCTGATATGGAGATATCTAGATAGTATACTATCAATAGCTGGATTTATTTGTTGCGAACTTGTCCAGCTGTGCTTTTCAACAGTTTTAGCTATCCTGGAATCAAAACTCCTTGTTTGCTTCATTTCCAGTGACGGATGAGAGAGAGGGAAATGTCAAGTGTGGTCCCACCAACTGATTACCTAACTGGAGCTGAAACTGAACTGGGATGAGTAGCCAGACCTTTCAATGAAAGCAGGGAGAGCCTTCCTGGTCTGGAGACATACCTGAATTGGGAGTTAGGGACTGTCAATCTCTTCTCTAAACCAGTCATGGGAACGGAGAGGAATCCACAATGAGCAGGTAGCAGCTGAAGTATTAAAGGTACTAAACTGAGGGAGAGAGTTTGCTTTTTCTTGCCAGTGCAGGTTGATGAGATGTTCTCATTTCTGGTACAACATTGTTCGCAGTCTCAGGGAGAAGGTGGTCCAAGAGGCTCTACTTCCTGAGACAAACAGGCAGTCTCCCTGGATGAAGGGTTTTCACCTGCACTGCTCAGGTGCTACCTGGTCTCTAATGCCTGCTCTTCCTGCTGCAGCAGGAGGCTGCCAGAGGGAATGGGTTTGGAACTGGGAAGAAAGATGTTAAAGGGCTGTATTGGGTTTGCATGGCCTGGTTTGGTACCAGGGGAGTCACAGGGGTGGTTTCTGTGAGAAGCTGCCAGAAACTTCCACCATGTCTGACAGAGCCAATTGCTGGAACTCAAAAGGTGTGGCTGGCCAAGGCTGGGCCAGCTAGAAATGGTGGAACTGCCTCTGGGATAACAGACTGAAGAAAAAAGGAAAAAAAAAGTTGTTGCACAAGTATAATTG
Organism: Sialia sialis; assembly: GCA_009812075.1. Lineage (NCBI taxonomy): Eukaryota > Metazoa > Chordata > Aves > Passeriformes > Turdidae > Sialia > Sialia sialis. The sequence goes on from VRYO01001366.1 coordinate 23,297,967, forward strand.
CAGCCAGAGAAGAGTGGGGTGGGAACATGTGAGAGGACTAGCTCTGAAAACATCCAGGACAGTGCAGGAAGAGGAGCAGGAGGTGTTCCAGGCACCAAAGCCAACATTCCTCTGCCGTCTGTGGTGAGACCATGGTGAGGCAGCTGTGCCCTGCAGCCCTGGAGATCCATGAGGATGCAGAAATCCATACACAGCCCATGGAGATCCATGAGGATGCAGAGATGCCCCCACAACCCTTGGAGCAGCTCCTGCTGGAGCAGGGGGATGTCTGAGGAGAGGCTGTGACCCCATGGAAGACCATGGACAGAGGGGCCTCCACTGGAGCAGCCTGGCCTTGAAGAACTGACACCGTGATCCCACTGCAGCAGATGGAGGAGGGCTGCTGCCCATGGGATAGACTTATATTGGAGAAGTTCCTGATAAACTCTCCTGTGGGAGGGACCCCAGGGTGCAGAAGGGGAACAACTCATGTCCCTGAGCAGCAGGAGAACCCATGGTGGATGAACTGCCCAGAACCCCCATTCCTGTCACCCTGTGCCACTGTGGGAGGAGGTAGAGCTGGGAAGGAGGGAGGGGTGGGGAGGAGGTGGTTTTGAGGGTTTATTTCACTTCTCATTATCCTGCTCTGATTTTGTTTGTAACAAACTCACTTCCTATCTCTACAACCTGTTTTGCACATTATGGTATTTGCTGAGTGAGCTCTCCCAGTCCTTATCTTGAACTTGTAATGAAATTTTCTCTGTTCAGCTCTGGAGGGGAGTGAGAGAGAAGTTTTGATGGGAGCCTGGTATCCAGCTAGTGTCAACCCACAACAGGAGCGAGAAGCAGTTTGTTCCTATTTTGAAATTTTGTGTTTGCCATCACAAATCTGTAGTAGAAGGGATCCTGGCTACCTGCCAGGTGTTGTGCTGAGATGCCATTTAAAGATTTGTGCATGCTGCAGGTAAGCAAGCTGTGCATTGAGTTTTCCCTCCAAGCTCTCCATGCTCAATGGTAGGGTTTTCCTCTCAATTAATGTATGAGTTTCACACAATTGTACTTTCTCTAATTTCAAGGGGTTTGTGGGTTTTCTTGTGACATACTTGTGTCAAGTCAGATTCAGTACTCATTGGTTTTGCAAAACCAAGCTGAAATGAAGTAAGAAAAAAAGTCTTCTAAACAACATTTATAGTTTCTCATCTGCAGCTTGGGACTTAGTGCACCATGAAACCTTATATTTTGTGGTTTTCTTAGTAGTTCTCTGATGCATCTGCAGAGAAAAACAAGATGAGGAATTACCTAGAAATGAAAGCTGAGAAGAAAATATAGTTTCCATGCTCCTTTTTGGGATCTTTAGAGAGAAGTCACTTTTTCAGTGGTTCGTCATGTGCGACTGTGTCCATGTGCCAGCCTCAGCTGAGGTATTGCCATCAACTTCAAACCCTGAAAGAATTTAGGGAGTTGCATAGGTTATGGAAATGTTAAACAGTATTATTAGGCTGGTGACAAGTTGTATTCTGTCAGAAAAATCCACAGATGCCAGAGGTTTATATCCAAAAAGGAGACAGAATAGTCTTTCAACTTTATCCAAATAAAGGGAGAGAGTACAGTGGGGCATACACCTGCAGGATTTTCTAACTCAAGGTTTTAGAGGACACAGCCTCCTTTTATCATAGAATTGCAGAATGAACTAGGTTGCAAAAGACCTTTAAGATCATCTAGATAGACCAACCTATGACCTAACATCTCCTCATCAACTAAACCATACCACTGAGTGCCACATCCTGTCTTTTTTTAAACATGTCCAGGGACCACCTCCCTGGACAGATGATTCCAGTGCCTAGTCTCTCTTTCTGTGAAGAATTTTCTCCTGATGTCTAACCTAAACTTCTTGTGCAGCTTAAGACTGTCTTCTCATTCTGGGAGAAGAGGCTGACCCCCACCTGGTACAACCACCTTTCAGGAAGTTGTAGAGAGTGATAAGGTCACCCCTGAGTCTCCTTTTCTCCAGGATAAACAAACCCAACTCCCTCAGTTGTTCTTCATAGGGCTTGTGTTCCAAGCCCCTCACCAGCCTTGCTGCTCTCCTCTGGATGTGCTCAAGTGTCTCAACATCTTTCCTAAACGGAGGGGCCCAGAACTGGACACAGTACTCAAGGTCTGGCCTCACCAGTGCTGAGTACAGGGGAAGAATGACCTCCCTGCTCCTGCTGGCCACACTATTCCTGACACAGGCCAGGTGCCATTGGCCTTCCTGGCCAGCTGGGCACACTGCTGCCTCATGTTGAGTTGGCTATTGACCAATACCCCAGGTCCTTTTCTGGCTGTTTTTTCTGTCCAGCCACTCCGTCCCCAGCCTGTAGAATTGCAGGAGGTTGTTGTGGCCAAAGTGCAAGACCCGGCACTTGGACTTGTTAAACGTCATGTTGTTGGACTCATCTCATCTATCCAGCCTGTCGTGGTCCCTTTGCAGAGCCCTCCTACCTTCCAACAGATTGACACATCCTTACAGCTTGGTATCATCTGCAAATTTACCGATGGAGGACTCAATCCCCTCATCCAGATCATCAATGAAGATATTAAAGAGGACTGGCCCCAGCATTGACTCCTGGGTGACCCCACTAGTGACTGACCATCAGCTGGATGCAGCACTGTTCACCATCACTCCCTGGCCATCCAGCCAGCTCTTGACCGAGTGAAGAGGGCTCCTGTCCAAGCTGTGAGCTGCCAGTTTTTCCAGGAGTATGCTGTGGGAGACAGTGGCAAAAGCCTTGCTGAAGTCCAGATAGACAACATCCACAGCCTTTCCTGCACCCACCAGGCAGGTCACTTGGTCATAGAAGGAGATCAGGTTGGTCAAACACGATCTATCCCTCCTAAACCCATGTTGGCTGGATGTGATACCCTGGCCATCCTGTAGGTGCCATGTGATGGCACTCAAGAGAATCTGTTTCGTAACTTTGCCAGGTACTGAGGCCAGGCGGACTGGCTTGTGGGTTCCCAGATCCCCCTTCCAGCCCTTCTTGTGGACGGGTGTCACACTGGCCAGTTTCCAGTCATCTGGCATTTCACCAGTGAGCCATCACCATTGGTAAATGATGGAGAGCAGCTTTGCAAGCTCATCTGCCAGCTCCCTCATAACCCTAGGACGGATCCTATCTGGTCCCATAGATGCATGATGAACTAAGTGGCTCAGCACTAAACTTCCAGCTTCATGTTGCCCTCTTCCTTTCCCAATGGCTGAGGTACTAGGAAGGTACAGCCTTCCCAAACTGCCTGCCACATATTTCCCTTTGAATACATGATTTCCTCTCAAAGTTCAGAACATTAGGCTTGTGCTGACTATTTGTCTATTTCAGGAGCCAAACTCTCTGGGCCTGGTAACAAACCTGCTGCCCAAAGTCAGTAGAGACATTAACACTCATGTCAAAGAGGTTAACACCCACCAAATTGTTTGTAAAGACATTAGCACACATCTGCCCTCTGAATTTGAAATTTCTTGCATGTAGTTTTTGAGATAAAAGACTTGACAGCAGCAGTGACTTGTAATAGGTGCAGAATCCATGGCTCATGTATGCTAAGAGTATCAGATTTTCATTTTATGAAGAATTCTGACAAAATACCCAACATTTCAAATTGTAATTGAAATATGCCTGTATTTTTAGGCACACATTAGCTGTCTATGAAATGCCTTTTCTCTCTTTCCTTAGTAAGATAATGAATGCCTTAGGGCATTTTACATTTTACTGGAAGCCAGGTTGGTATGGCAGTGGTTCAGGGACTTGCTTTGTGTTTTGCTCAGGAATATGCATAGTAGTTTTGTTAGGATTACAAATAAAAATGCATTTTTCAGGTTATTGTTTCAGCATACTACTTGTTAGCTGAGAACTGAGCTGTGATGTCTCTGCTCCCCCTGCTATCAGCTCTCCTGGGCTGCCAGCACTGACTGCAGGAATAGTTCAACCCCACTGGACAGGTTTGGTGCCTGACCCAGCTGTTGATGGCCCAGAACCTCTTCAGCTGGAGCAACACCTGTCCTGGGAACACCCATGCCTGGGGGTATTCTTGCCACTTTTCTCCTTCCTACCAGGGCATGTAAGCAGTGCCTCTGTTCTGCAGAGCCAGCCCTGGGACTGCCTGTTGAATTCTCTCTGAGCCATCAGGAGAGGCAGTGCTGGTGGTTGACAGATCTCCCTTTTGGGGCTGGGTTTCCTGGCAGTAGAGGAACAGCAGTGTGAGAATGAGAACACCTCCTGTGGCTCCAAGATGTGCCTTTCTCCACTCACATGTAGTCCTCTCATCTTTCAAAGCCCCTGTTGTTAAGGAGTGCTCTCTTTTGGGAGAATTTTTCCTTTTAACAGGTATCACACCATCAGCTGATTGGCTCTGGGCTGTGATCTTTGTTATAGTATTTGTCAGGAGAAAAATCAATGCCCTGCCTGCCTACCATTGTTAGAAGTTTAGTTGTTTGTCTCTCCAGCTCTCAGCTTGAGCTGTGAGCAATAGCAACCAAAAAGTCAGCCTCTTCTGGGTGACTGGAGGAGCTGCTATGAGATCAGAGCATCAGCAAACAGGACACTCAGATGCCATTTTAGAGGCAGGTATTGGCAACAGAAATACAGAAATCCTGCCCTCCTGGGAGATGGGAATACCAATGACACAAAAATTCCAGAAATTCAAAACTCCCTTTGTTTGTTTGTTCATTTTTAAATTGCCTCTAATGTATTAGAACTTCTAGCAGCAGCCATATAAGTTACTATTTCCTGATATGCTTTTGCCTCAGCCTGACAGACAGTATGTTAGATTGAGGCTGCATTAATGCAATGTAGTATGTTGTGGAATAAGGACTTTACAATTTAAAATTTAAAATTTAAAATTTAAAATTGTAAAGTGGTATGTTTTATTTCCAGGTGGGACACTTGGGAGATACTTCCACCTTACATGCATACCTGGTCAAAACAGGTTACTAGTTTAAATACACATAGATCCCACAAATCTACACCTTCCTACCTGCCCACTCTCCACCTCCTTGCACTTTATATTATCATCAGTCTTCTGTGGTGCCATGCCTCCTGCTGGTCACAGACAGGCATCTCAATGAAGTAAAGAGGTCTTCCTCTGGTGTTCCTCAAGTGTTCGCTGTTTGACCTCTGTCTCTGGGCAGGTGCAGTGGAAGTTTGGCTAGCTCCCTGTCAGCTTATCCTATCCAAAACCAGGAGTCTCGTTCTTGCTGGTTTTTTAAACCACAGGTTCTGCTTTTATCAGCTTTTCACAATACCTAAGTCTTCTTTTATTGAATTTTCACAACATGCATCATATCTTTATGGCTTTTACCTAGCAACTAAATTCCTATGTGTTCTGTTACAAATTGTTTCTACCTAATAAGTTGCATTCCTATATGTTCTATTACAACTTGTTTCTCTACTTTTGCAAAATTGTTAAATAAGCTATGTATTTCTGCTTTCCCCTCCACCTTCTTGAGAACTTTATATGCTTTTAAAATTCTGGGTTATGATATACATATATGTTTTCCACATCAATCGTTTCTGGCTGCATTAAAATATGGGCATGGGAAATCAGGTGTGCCTGCTGAAGGTGATGTTTGCATGCCTAAAGCAGAGCTTCCACCAGCAAGAGATTTCACTTTTGTTCAGACATCTGCATGTATGGTGAATAAAACAGAGAGTGCAATGGAACTGGTAAAGGGGCCTGGTATCTTAGGCCTTATGAAGCAGAAACAGTGGAAGAGACAGACATGGAATAGTGCTCCCTGGGCAAAAAGTGACCAAGAAACAAGTTGTGAGACTTAGTGATAAGATGTTACCAGGTAATGTGATGTCACATATAATGCGCAACCAATGGGAAATTGTTACCAAAATTAGAATCCTATTTAAGTACCATACAAGTAAAACCCTATAAAACCCCCTGTACTCAATAAAATAGGTTTCTGATCACGACTTGGAATGTCCCCGTCTCTCAATCGCCAATATGCATGTGGCAATGGGTAATATCAAGAATTATCATTACCATTAGTAGTAGTGTTATTATATGGCTAACACAGTAACAATAATAGTAGTTGCACTGTTAATAATATCACAGGGTTAATATATAAAATAGATGTTAGTTTTAGGCATGAGACTCTCACTAGGATCTACTGAAGTGTGCCAGGACTGCCACTGCCTACAAAGGTTTCCAGTCTAAGGGAGCAAGATACAGAAGCCAACACAAGGAGCTGAGCCAGCAGGTAAAGGGATGCATGTGGCCAGGCCCTCAGCTGCAGGAGTGAGGAAGGAGAGAGCTCTGGAGGGTCTTGTGAGGTCATGAAAAGAGGTGGGGGCAAGTCAGAGTAGCAGAAAGTGGAGTGCTGCAGGCTTGGCTGTATTAGTAGTTCTGGTGTGATGGAAATAGAAGGTTCATAGATGTATGAACCATTTTGCTTTTGCTTGTATGGCCATTTTGCTTTCCAGAGCTCTGAGTCATTAGACATGGCTCAAAGGGGCAATTACCTGTTTGCTAGGATCTTTGCTAGGATCTGCTACTTGGTTGATCAGTTGAGTTGTAATCCAAGCTGCCAGAACTTGTTTGGAGATCTTGGAGAATCCCAGTCTGCCAGAGAGACCAAAATACTATCTGCAGATAGGCAGATCTTTGAGAGCGACCTCTGTAATGCTCGGTTTGAAAGCAGACTCAAAGATAAACTTCTGGGGTTAATAATCAAGAAAAACATTCTGTTTTGTATCAACAGAAAGATTTTACACAATTAAAAGTGTTCTCCAGGGAAGTGTCTTCAGTGATCTAAAGAGTGCACTGGAGGATGATTGTCTTTCACCATACATAAAGATAATTCAACCATGAGAATGCAACCATGTTTTTAATAATTTAAAGGATCTACCTGCTTTTGTGCTTGGATATCCTTTTCTGGCCTGTGACTAGTTGTTCAGTATTAGGACATGACTATTGCCATGCAATACTAGAATAAAATACGTACCAGCAATCATTTGTGTCAGTTCTTGCCTCTGAAAGATATACATCCCATTCTTCATTACTTGTGTAATAAGCAAGGCTCATAACTTTCTGAGTGGTGTCTGAAAATAACAGTAGGTTTGGAGTGAGTTATTTGTACTATTGTTCATTTTCTGTGACTGGGTGACATTTGCAGAAGTTGACATATCAGACTGTCAACTCAGAAATTTCAAGAAAGACAATCTTCTGCCTGTTTTGAGGCATTTATTTGTGGGAATGACTTAAGCCAAATCACTGTTACAATGAGAGTAACTAGACTTCTGGATTTCTCTTTCAACCCAA
>VRYO01001366.1:23306250-23325199 GCA_009812075.1 Sialia sialis
CTGCCATGGAACCCCACTCCCTTTTGACTGAGGATCTCCCCTTGTTTTTTGAAATCCGGCAGTGAGGACAGCTTGAGAACTGCCTGGATGAGTAGAAGGTGTATTTCCTACAAAGCACAGTGCTGCCACTTGCAGGTAGTCTTCTGTATTTTGCCTAATCCTGTCCAGATTGTTAAAAACTTCTGTGGCTGCTGTAATCCACCCATTTTCCAGGCATCTTCCATCTGCTCCCAAGCCCCTGATTCCCTTCTGCAATAACTTGGTGTGTGTGGAGCCCCACCAGTATTGCAGCCCAGTTTCTTGGTGCAGGGTCTGCTGCCTCTGTGCATGCCAAAAAATTCCACTTACTAGACATTCTTACTTTCAATTTTGTATATTTTTGTGCAGTGCAGACTGCAATATTCTGGGGGTGCGGCCTGGAACTTCTCTAGTTCAAGGTATCTAGTTCATTTGTCTGTTTCAAGGCCAATTTATTGCTGTGCTCAGGGCTCCCTCAAGTAGGGAACCTGTTCCTGCAGCATTCTCTTACTGGGCTGATAAACTTTGTTAGGAGTTGATAAAGTTACAGGTGGGCAACAATGCAAGAGCCTTCAAGAGTTATTTTTTTAAAGAAGCTAAAATTAACTTAACTGATGAAACTCATCTTTCTACTGGCAGCCTAAATACTAGCTTCATGGCAAAGTTTCATCTCTTAAATGTAAGCAAGGACTGTAATAGATACTTGTAAAATTGCAGGTATTAAGGCTAAATGTTTCAGCTGCAGAATTTTTTGATTTGTGGGATTTTTTTCAATTAAATTTAATTTTTTATTTCTCACGGATAAAAAATTACAGCAAGAATTGTTTTAGGGTTCACTCCAGTTACTTTTTCGACTAACTTTATTGTGCTATTGCTTCTTTTACTTTTTTAAATTAAAAAATTACAGAATCTTGACTGATTACTTCCTATTTGAAAATCAATTATATTGTAGCACCTGGAATTCTTAAATCTCCACCTGAAATTCCTAAATGCTCAGAGATGTCATATTTGGTTGTTCAAATATGCTGTTGTTAAGCTTGTGCAACACCAGGTTTTCCCATATGGTTTTAAAAATTATCAGATAAACCACAAATAGGAAGTGTACTATCAGGGGTTAAAACTCAGTTTTCTGTTTATAGGTAGTATTAATTCTGTTATTTTTAAGCAATGACAGTAGCTGCCATCCTCCACGGCATGATGTTCACTTACTAGTGAAACGGGGAATATTCAGGAAAGCACAGTAGTAATGATTGGACTAAAAATCTAAATATATACGATACCCCTTGAGATTTCTTTCTCCCTAATGGATGAAAATATCGATGGATGATCTGAGGATATCCTATCTGTTGGTAGCTATCCTTCTCTCTCTCTCCTTTTCTTTCCCTACTTTGTCACTATTACCTCTCTCCCTCTTACCACTACCCCAAAACTGAGATAGTAGCCCTCAATAAACTGTTTTGCTGCTTGTTGCTGAACAAAACCTTAGTCTCCTGCTGTTTTCTTTTGCACCCTGTGGTCAAAAGAACCATCACGACCCCCCGCTCAGGTTATGTGGACTGCGACACCATGACAAATACAAGTTTTAAGTATGTGGTTGTCTTTCTTAAAAGAATTTCCTAGAAAATTAAAGCAAAACTCCGGAAATATGAATGGCAAATACACAATGCTCCAAAGAAGATCCAGCAGCAGGAAGAATTATTTTAATAATTTTCTCCTTTCTGTGGTCACTTGCAGGTATCAAAACAGATCACTTCTATCCATAAATACATAGTTTCATTTTTCTGAGATGCAGACAATTGCATTTCTTTCCAAGATAACCAAGGATAATTTGCCAGTATGACCTGTTTTTTATGCTCAGTTTTAAGTACAGACTTTATTGCACTGGCTGCTCTTGATTCCCAAGTGAAAACAATGATGCTGCTGCTTGTTGACTATGGCTTGTCATATTGAAGGTGGTTATATGCTTCAATATATTTAATTGTGTAGTACAGCAAGCTAAGCTGATGATTGTGGTACAAAACCAAACCTAGCTATTAAAAGGTCAAACCACCATGTCAGTAATTTCTGCTCTTTCATTCACTGTGGAGTTTGAGGACAGTTTCTGTTCCAGAACTTTTCTTTAGGATGAGAATTCCTCATGGAAATGAGTGTAGAAATAAATGCTAGTTCTTACCATAGACAGGCCATCATCAGGAAGAGTAAGAAGCGTAGGAATAGTGGGCGGCCTGTAGTGGGAGGTGTGTTGTTTAATGTGTTCCAGGGAACCCAAAAGGAGCAGTGAGGTGACAGGTTCCACTGGAGATACTACATTTTTTGGCACAGGGAAAGTAAGGGCTGACTGAAGGGCTACATAAAAAAAATCCAGTGCTGATCACGTGAGTGATAAAACAGGTGAAATGCAAAAAAATGCAATGTGAGGTACATGGGGGTGGGGGGAGGAGGAGTAATCCTGAGCTCCACTTTCAGCTGAGCATTGTATCTTAGGAGCAAGATTTGGGGTAAGAAAGATTAGCTGAATTCTGCATAGGCTTCAGGAAAAAAACTGTTTCTGCTTGGGTTTAAAAACAGGAATGAAAATAAACCAGAAAATGTCATTATGGCGTTGCATAATGGTGCTTCAGCATACTGAATAGTGCATGTAGCTCTGGCCCCATCTTCCTAAAGGTACAACAGAATTGGAAAAGGCTCATAAAAGTGCAGCCTGAATGATCAAATATACTCAACAGCCTCCATAAAGGAAACAAATGGGACTCTGTCTCTTGAACAAATGCCTGAAGAGGTCTAGGAAACTCGGAGGTGAAGATATCTTTCTGGTCAGCATCCAGCACGAACCAAATGAAACTCAAGGGCTCTGGGTCAAAATAGAAAGGTTGTTCTTCACTAATTCGGTGGTAAAACTCTGGAATACCATAAGATCTTGTAGATTCCAGGAGTTTCCAATTGTAAAATCCCCGAACAAACTAACTAGTTGTATTTGTGGAAAAAAATCATTCACATAGTAAATAGGAATAGACTGTGTGTGGTTCAGTATGTCCCTGCCAATCCCTGCTGGAGGCTGGAAAAATGCTTCAGAGAAGGGCTAGTTGATTATCCTGGGATTACCCTGTTTTCCCATGCTTCCCCATGCAGTTGCTCTTGGACTGTTGGGTTGAATAGACCATGTTCTTCCTTCTGCTATTTCGTGCCAGAGACAACTTTTTGTCCTCCTGTATTTAATGATGTGTACTTTGAGGGGTGTGTTTCTTAAGTAGTGTTTTGCCATATTATGGAAGTGCATGTGATCAAATATATATATATTAATAAATATATATGTGACTTGAAATATATTAACAGGTTGAAATCCATGCATCTCTAAAGACAGGAGGAGATGCCCTGGATTCAAACCACTAAGCCACCTCCCATGTGCTGTGGCTGTTGCAATTGGCCAAGTATCAAGTAAATGCTTCTGAAAGCAAGGATGATTAGTAAGGTTGCCTCACAAAAAGTTTCTAGCCCTGATTTCCATGAGCATGCAAGAAAAACGGAGATGGCAAAACTGTTTTACAAGAAGAACATGTAATAAAGGCAAAAGATGGCAAAAGCCTTGGCCTAAAGGCTGTGTTTGTGTGTGGTTGCTGTACATGGCAGAGAAGCAAGCACTGGGGGAAAAGCTTTGCTCTTACACCTGAACTCTGATGTTGTGGAACCTTGACAGGTTCCAAGCTGTTTCAGTTTCCTGAGTGTATTCCTCTCTTCTTGCCTCCTTCAGATGAACTGCTGCAGGTTTTTTTCTTGGAGAGGAATGCACTGGAAATGCAACTTTGAAACACCAGAGGAGACTGTCGTTTACACACTGGTAATCAGTGGAATACCCACCAGTGAATGGGAGCAGTAACAGCTCTTGCAGTAATTCTCGTGGTAGTGAGCTTGAGGCTGTGGCCCAATCCCCTTGGCATAAGTGAAACCTGGTGGGATGAGTCCTGTCACTGGACTGCCCTTTTGGATTATTACAGGGTTTTCAGCAGGGAGAGGCAGGGCAGGAGAGGTGGAGAGGTGACAGTGTATGGAAAATAAGGGTTGGAATGTCTAGAGTTCACAGGTGAGTACCTCTGATTGAGCATCACGGGACAAATAATGTGGATATACGATAACCTTATTTTTGTACAATGTTTTTTCCTTTGGGCACACCAGTAGTTTATGGTTTGTAGATAAGTACAGTAATTTCACAATTATAAGCCACACCTTTTTCATTGAAGAATCCAGCCTACCCCAGTAGTGCGGCTTATATTCAGGTGCAGCTTATCTATGGACAAATCCCAGTGAAATGCCAACCCGGAAGTGAGAGCCGGCCAGGAGGGCGCCTGGGGCTGCCTTTAAAGGCTTCCCTGGTCTATGAAAACTGTTTGCAACTTGAGCACCTGACACCAAACCCGTCTGGCAGCGATTCTGTTACTAATTTGTTACTTTGTTACACATAGATCCTTGCTTTAAAAGAAAAAATAAAAAAAGGTGCGGCTTATATTCAGGTGTGGCTTATATATGGACAGATCCTGTGGTCTGCCCGGCTACTGGGAGGTGCGGCTTATAATCAGGTGTGTCTTATAATTCTGAAATTACTGTATGTTCAGACTACAGCTGCTGCTGACTGCAGCACAATTCTTTCTAAAGCGATTCAGTTTGCTGAAGTTGAAACAGTGTTATACAGTTCATGCTTAATTGAATGGCAGTGAGAAAAGTTCATGCTTTTGAAGTATGTTGCGTAACTAACATTTAGAAACCCTGGTAGTCTTGATTTTACTCATTTTGCTGGAAAACTTTGGGGAGCTCCTCATCAGATGACTTTTTAGGAGGCCTTAGCCTGGGTGAGTAAACATGATAGCCTCAACCACCTTCTGGTGCAAATAACAGTCCCTGGAGCTGCACAGATGTACACCAGCAGATGATCTGTTTACAACCTTGTTGTTGGTGAAATTCACAAACATCGCAGTTCAGCTCAGCTGTGAAGAAAAGCCCAGAGAAGATGTAAGTTGTAACCCTCAGTAATTTTGTTTTCACCTCTTCTGTGACTTCTTTTAATCAGCTCACTAAAGTTTAAAACAAGAGTTAATTCAAATGGCAACATCTACCTTCAAAAGAGAATCTGAGGTCAGGACAGGTGCTCCTGCTCATCTATCAGCTCCAAGGCTATCCCCACAGGATAGAAGTGAAGATCACATAACTTACCCATTAGATAATGTTTGAAAATTCCTGGAAAGATCTGTTTGGATACAGAGATTATTACACTTCTAAATCAAGAATGAGATTGCAAGTAGAACCAGTGTTTAATCTCTAATATAAGATAATTGGATTTTATTCTTTAAGTGTTTTGTGCCATTACCAAAGGCTGAAAATATTTAGAATTCTAGAATGGTCTAGATTTTGAGGGACCTTTAAAGGCCATCTAGTCCATCCCCATCCTGCAACAAGCAGGGACACTTTCAATTTACCTATACCAAACTTCCTCTGGTGACCCTGAGAGTCAGCATTTTCATGTGAGAACTCTTGAGATGGGAAACCAGATTTAGTGCCTCTCCCTGACTCACTAACGCCATCACAGACACTAGATAAATTCCAAAATTTCCTTAAAGGAAATGTCAGTCAATTACCAGGAAATAACAGTTTGGAAGATACTGTCTGTAAAACAATTTGGCATTTATAAATCATCTGTATTGGAGAAGGGAGATCGTTTCAGCCAAGATATGACTTCAGCAAAGTCCTACTCAATCACAGAGCTTACCCACTAAACATATTTAGGTTTTAAATACAGGGCCTCTGTTAGGATCTGCCTTTCCTAGCAAATCATAAGAATATCTGTCTGATTTCTCCTGTGTTCTTCAGAAAATGAGCCTGTACAGTTCGGTCTGCAGGGCCTCCTTGAGAACAGCAATGTCTGACAGAAAGTGTTTGTTCTGCTGAGTGCCCTGTTGTCTATCTCATATGCAGAGGGAACCTTCAGCACCTGGTGGCCATTGATGTACTGCCCAAAGAGAGAGGCAAATAAACATAAAGGTTAACCTTTTACTTCTCCTTAGTGTCTAGGAAAGAGGAAAAACGGAGTCACATACAATGGATGTGTGATATCGAAGTTTTCTAGGGCATTATGAATATCCCAGTGTCTCAAGTATAGCAATTCTAGCCATCTTTCCTTGGGTTTTGTGCACTGATCACCAGGAATGCAATCCTGTATTAACCAGCTTGCATTTAGTTAGCTTTCTGTGTGTTCACTGATTTTATATCAAGTTTTATTCTCTATGTTGTAAGCAATTACATTTCAGAATTTAGTTCACCTAAAGAAAAACTAAGAGATCTATAGGTATAGATACATACACACGTCTCCTTGACACACCCCGTGTCTTCTATAGATTCAGATTTGTGGCTGCATTTCACCAAAGCTCTATTGTGTCATGCTTGTCAAAGCCATGGTTTTGGATAAAAACAGTTTAGAAGCAAACCTGTGCAAACGCTCATCTCTTACAATGCTGGGAGAAGGGTTGACTGGAGTCATGGCAGTTATCACATGCATCCCAAGACAGAAGCTATCACAGCACTGGAAACATCAAGCTTGCTATGAAGTAAACCCTTGGTGGCAGTTTTTTTTAGATCTTTTATGGATGATGTATGAGAAAAGCTAGAATATTCCCAGATAGAATAATAGAGTATAGGGAGAGATTATTAATTCCATTAAACATGGTCTAGTTTTGTTTTTTTCTTTTAGATTTTCAGATTTAAAAAATCCCAAAGCTCTTGTATGGGGTATTTTTCATTGCAGTGAATTGGAGAAAGGGTCAAAGTATTGAAATCTCATGCTATGAAAAAGATTTTCTCAAGTATCTGATATGATTCAGTTATACAAATTTTAGAGATACCTCTGCCCGAATTAAAGTGCAAAAGGGACCATATGCCAAAGTCAATATAGTATGGACTTTATTTAACAGTAAATGAGGGAGAGAAAGAAAGAGAGAGAGAGAGACAGAGATAGAGATAGATAAAGATAGATAGAGATAGAGATAGAGATAGAGATAGAGATAGAGATAGAGATAGAGATAGAGATAGAGATAGGAAAGTAGGAAAAGAGCTGGGGGAACAGAAAGCTAAGTGACAGAGACAGAACAAGTAGAAAGTATCACCAGTCTGTGGATTCCAATGGTGTCCTGCTGATCCTCTCCATCAGGTCTTCTTGGTGGTGAGGGTCCCTGCAAAACACAGAGTTCAATACATGCTTGTGCCAGCTGGGAATGCACAGGTACCTCCCCTGGCAGGGGGATGTTTGACTTGCAACAGACTCTGGATATGTTGCATCACTTTGCATCATGAGCAGTGCTCTCCTGTAGGGCCTCAGCAATGAGTCTAGGGGCACTTCAGGGGTCTCTGATGGTTTATGACACCCCCTCAGCTGCCACTCATGTGAATGTCCTTTGTATATGGCTTTCCTGGGGTTGGGGGGTTTTACATTGAGCCAGTTTTTGTGAGGGAGGATGAGTGTTTACTGACTGTGATGACCAGAGCTTACGCCACACCCCCAAAACTCTTTACCCATTATGGCTGGGGGAGAGTCTGTGCAAAGCTGGCCTGAGCAGATAAGCTTGCGAGCTATGGCCTTGCCCCACTCTATGGAATCCAGCCAGAGCTGATTTTCAGGATAGCTGCTGTGTTTGGCTTTCTTGTGGATACATTCTTCTCCCTCAGCCATGTTTACTTCTCCTTAGATCTAACTGACCAACAGCATCACTTTTATCTTATCTCAGGTTCCCTTAGGTGATGTAACTCACAGTCCAAAGTTCCAGTCAGCCACATTCAGGGAGGAGTGCGCTTTGGTGATCACAGCTTCTTTATGCAGTTTTGCCATAATGGGCAAAAAGTCCTTCATAGCAGTGTTTAAGTCATTAACCGAGTCATTTCAGTCATTCACAGTAAGTCAAAAGCATTTTCTGAAGGATGTGTACTTCCAAGTGTTATCTGTCATCACAGTTGGCTCCTGAGTGCAGCACTTTGAGAGGCAGAGCTGCACAGGCTGTCAGCAGCCTTTCAGTGTGTTAGCAGGGACTCCACTGCTCATACTTATCCACACAGAGCCAACGCACCTGCACTGCCCTCTGTGGGGTTTGGTTCTGACGTGTGCAGAAAGCAGTTTTTGTGTCTGCAGACTCCTACACAGAAGATGTGGTAATGTGTGTACTTTTTTTGCTTGTCTATCTTTTCTTCCCTGAAGATTTTTGTTGTTTCAAGGCTTAAAAAGCACAGACATAGGAAATAAACACCTTACCTGGAGCCCCAGGATTCTTCTATACAAAGTCCAAACCACAGCTTTTATGCACTAATTCAGTCCCTGCCTAAGTGCAGGAGGGCACCTGAAGTTACATCTCTTCACCCTCTCGGTTTGAGCAGAGCTCTCACACCTTTATTGTATGTTCAAGCACACACAAAATCAGCCTCCTCTGGCTTTCTCCTGGGCAATCCTGTGGTTGTTGCAGTATTTGTTTAACATGCCATGGGTCAAGGAGGGGCTTCAGCACTGCAGGAATGTCCACAGACACTGTAGTTTTGTCATAGACTGTGGAGAGTTCTGTGATCCCACTCCCACCTGGGGATCCCTACTGCTAATACCACACCAGTGCCGTGGTTTCTATTCCATCTATGCAGAATTCCTTCTGCTTTAAAACATTTATCCTGTCCAAGGATTTAGTTCTTAGTTGTTTTTACCATGTACATAAAGAATATTCTGGTATCTCTGTGCAGGTGTCAAGGTATCCTATAAACCTGACATGTACAGCTTGATTCAAAACTTGCATGACATCAAATTCTACCTGCTGAGAAAGAACAACCTTCTTATTTAAAGAGAAGAGCTGATGATAAAGTGCGTGTTCTGTAGACCTTGGCAGTGTTTTCCCTCTAGGGTCATCTCCTCCTGAGCAGGATGCAGCACCTTCAATGGAGTCGTTGGTCTGGGCACTCACACCTGCACTGCCATGCTCAGTCTTTCATCTAATTTATTCACATTATTTCCCTCTAGTTTGCCCCCTTCTGGCTGAGCTAGCACCCTGAATGCACAAGAGACTCATTTTCTTTAATTAAGACTTCCTTTTCAGTTAAAAAAGAGGCTATTCAAATTCATTCTTCTGTGAAAAAAAAAATGGGATATTGTAGTCTCAGCATGGGAAAGCTTGAGTTCTACCCCCAGATCTCACAGTGGCTGGGAGAGGTCTTAATTCTCTTCTTGCTTTCTCTGCATTTGATGGCTTCAAAAGTTGGGCTCTGTGGGAGAAATTATCCTGATCTTTCTTCCATCATCTTATGATGCAAAAGTGAGATGGTGCCCTGGTCTCATAGTACAGGGTGGTGAGTGTATGTTTCAATAAGTTTACACAACTAAAAAGATTAAAAAATTAAACAGATTTATTGCATCATGTTTTGTAGTAAGAAATGGAGCAGTTAAGCAGATTGAGAGGAAATTTTATCACCCCAAGGAATGCAATTTTTAGTGCATCTTCTCCCTTTCCTTCCTTTCTGGGTGGAACCAGCTCTTTAATACATGCAAACCTACAGCATAAACTATCAAGTAAAGGATGTGAAGTCCCCTCAGGGTGTAGCTGTGGTTGCAGGTTTCATGTTCTCATCTCCAGTTCAGTTATTCAACATTTCAGCATGTTCTTGCTTCAAAGTGAGATTTGTATGTGTGAGGTACCCCGGAGTGCTAGTGCTCATGAGTGTGGAGAGGCCTGTAGGTTCCTTCTCCTTCTATTTATTGCATAGAAGGTCTCTGCTGATGACACTGAAGAGCACAACATTTATGTCTCACACTCTGAAGCTGCAGTGGAAGTCCATATAAGTTACTGGGGCAAGACAAAACATTGGAGAGAGAGTGCTGTACCCTGATATCAGAGTGCTGTGTGAGCAGAAAGGGGCTTATACTATCATCCTACCTATCAATGCAGCAGCAGTTTAGAGTCCTTTGGAACCTTTAACAAAAAGGTAAAATTTATATGATACTTGAAAGGGAAGGGGATTGTCTGAATTGCAGACTGAAGTTCTCCCTTCCTTTCAAGTAATTTCTTACTGCAATACAGACACCTCTTTTAAAAGGTAGGAAAGGATATGGAGAACAAGTGAAAACAAAGCTAAAAATAATCCAAATTATCACATATGTTCTGAAAGACTCTGCTGCTGAGAAAGATGGCCCACAACATGATTATTTCTTCCATATGCTGCCAGGGGCCAGGCCCTGAGATCAGAAGCAGAGGTTTTGGTCTACATGTAGAGGATAAGAAAAGACTGATGAAGAAAGCCAAACCACTAGATCTGCATGGGTTTTTACTGTCTGTTGAAAGATGTTTAAATCACTACAAGCATGTTCACGTCTCTCTGCTGGCTTATGCCAAAGGTACGTAGTCTGTTACGCTCTTTTCAATGCAGGCAAAACAGAGTGGAAGAATAGGGAAGTCATGTAGTGATGATTCTTTAAGATCCTGAACTATCTCCTGAAAATGAGTGCTTCAGGCACTTCTGAGCCAAATATTGTGTCTCTTTACTCTCTGGACCTCAAGGGATTTTCCTTCCTTTAATTTGCAGGATATATTTTGAACCCTGTCAGTTTGTGACAGCCACAACATCCTGTGGAGAAGAGGTTTGCAGCTTCACTGTCCACAGTATTGTGAAATTTTCCTCATGTTTTAATCCTATGATTTAAAAATGTATTTCTATTACATAATGTCTCACTCTTTGTAAAGAGAGTGAACACTTATGTTGGTTATATTAAAATTATCATATAAACTGTTGGTCAGCTTTTTCCCAAATAGAAAAGTTGGGCTGTTCAGTTATTCTTCACACAAAATCTGTTCCATGCCTTTGATCAGACTTCTTGTATGCCCTTTGATCTTTCTATATCCATGGTATGTTTTTGCAGATAAGGTGCTTTGGAATTCCTAATAGCAGTCAAAGTGCAGGTACACTGCATATTGATGTGAGGTATTGTGATGTTTTCCCTGTTCTGTTCTGTCCCTTTCCTAATAACTTGGAGCATTCAATTCCCTTTTCTGACCTTTACAAAGCAATATGCTCAAGTTCTCAAGGAGCAGCATGTACAGCATTTTCTAGTCCCAGTGTCTCAATTGGCTCAGAACCTGCCGATGCGTACATTGATTTAAGATTGCATTAATGCATGATATAACATTTCTCTATGATGAATTTCTTCTGCTCCTTCTTCCCACACTCATTGCTGGAGAATTGTGGTTCTAGTGTCCCCAGCCACATCCCATTGCTGACACTCCAGTGTTCTCAGCAGGCTGTGTCACTCCCTGCGTTACTCACCCTGTGTGGCACAGTGTGTGGTGACCTCCCACCCTGTACTTCCAAGTGGTCACCTTCCTGACAGCTCCTTAGCAAGGGGAAAACCTTCAGTTCCATGCAGCGCTTACTCTGTGGGCTTTGGTGTAAAACACAGGAGTTGTGATTATTTTTTGTTAAGGGAAAGTATTTTAGTTTCATTGCTTACAACAGTACATTTAAGCATTGCATTAAAGACACCTTAATCATTTCTCTCCCTTTCCCAGCTTCCAGGCAGTGCTTTTGCCTCCTAAGAAGAAGTTAGCACCCTGTAACTTACTGCCACCTGTAGTCTGTGGACAATCCAGGAGGATGCAGGCACAATGTGGGGCCTGGCAGCATGAGAGGGACCCACTTTGCACAGGCATTTTGCAATAGCTGTTCATAATATTGGTCTGCTTTCTGAGTGTCTATCTTGTCATTACAGTCAGAAAGCACTTGTCCTCTTGACAACAGCTATTAGATTGCAAAATTAGAAAATTAAGATAAACAGGACACAAGCTGTCAAACCACTGGCAGGTTCCCAAAGTGAACTGCATACTGAAAAACTGGGCAGCAGTGAACATGTTGTGGTAACAGTTCTGTGGTTGTCCCTGTGTTTGTATTTTAGTATGCACCAAAGGTCAGTTCCACTCTGGGAATCATACTGAAATGTTCATCACTGGAACGGTGCCTGCAGATCACTGAGTGAGGACTCCATACAAAACTTCAACCCTACCATAAACAGTATCTTCTCTCACCTCCAGTGGCAAGTGTGAACCGGGCTGGAATTCATGCTCTGTGTGCCCATCTGTATTTAAGATGGAACGAGAGAAGGGGAATAATGATCAGGGCTCTCTTTCTGGCAGGTGTTCTGAAGGGTGGCACCATATTTTCCTGATCTGTGGTGGAGGACTTAGCAGGTGCTTTCAAACTACAGAGTTTTCAGCTCACTGGAATGTGGCAGTTGTTATTGTTCATTGCTCTCCACTGTAGATTAAATGAAGGTAGTGATGGAAAAGTCACATTGCAGTTTATCACAGGAACTTTGAGGCTGCCCTGGCACAAATGGATGCTTTCAACAGCCCTCCGTGGAGCAGAGTGTGGGAACATAGCAGGGACAGAGATGTGACATGGAAACACTTTCAGAAATCGCATAAATTGAGCACATGATGTTTCACAGAAAATCCAAGAGCTGGGGAGTGGAAACAGGCCTTCTGCAAAGACAGGTTTATCTGAGCAGGGAGCTGATGTTGGAAGTTTATTTTCAGGTGTACATCAGGTGGTATGGAATGGCTGGAAAGGTGTCTTGTAGAGGTTAGTTTTTAATAAAGGCTTTTTTCCCTGTGCTACGTTCAAGGAGAAAGGAAATTGTCAGAGAAAATGCATTCCTGTACAATGACTATTTAATACAAGAAAGCTTCTGCCATGCTAAGAATTTGCCAGAATTTCCACACCACCATTATAAAACAGTTATGTAACAGTTTTTATGGTCATTGACAGTTGGAACTCTGTAAGCTTTCTTGTCTAGTCATGATGTTTACTACATATTAACAAATTATCCCGTACTTTGACTTCTTTGCTCTGAGTTGCTCTCATTGTAAAATTATGTAAGCAAGAACCCTGACCTGTGCTTAACTTTTAATTTTATTATTTAAAGGCTTCATTATTTGTAGTTAGAATTTATGTTGAAATTCTGAATACTTGCTGGCAGCAGTTGTTTATTTGAATAGCTGTACCAAGATACCATTCCTTTAAAATATAAGAAATCAAGGTTTCAAAAATATTGCAATAAAACCAGAACTGAAAAATTGGAGGAATCATTGCGGGGGAAGTGAGGAAGATGAAAGACAGCCAAATAAACTGGAAGTTTCATTATTTTTCACTTTTATTATTTTAGAACAGGTCTTAGACTATTTGGAACTGTCTTTTAATGCTCCACTTCCTGCTATTCTGTGATTCCTGTGGAGTCCTGTGATTGGCAGAAAAGTGGATCTTAATTAAAAGCATTTCAGGCCTCATTGATTGAAAAAATGAAATCATAGGAAAAGATATTTCAATAGCATGCATGTTAAGATGGAGGTGCTAGAAGGCAAATAATGTATTACTTTGCAAAATGTGACTAGAAAGATGTTAATGCTGACTTTTAAATATATTTCAGTCTAATATTGACTGACAGTTTTTGCTTAAATATACAGTTTTCTTGGAGAAACTGTTCATGTTTTCTTTAATGTTTTAATTTTCTTTAAGTTTTACATGATCTGATCTATAAATACCTGAATACTCAAGAGTTAGATTCTTTCATTGAGCTTTCTTTCATTCTGACAGTAAAATTCATACAAGAACATTCAGGAAATATTCTACGAATGTCTGCAGGTGAAAGCATAAGCAAGTAAGAAGGACTTCTAAGATCACTGAGTAAGTCCAAAGCCCTGTGACAGGACATGAGGAGCTTAGTTACCAGCACTGTGTTGGCTTTTCAGAGGAAGGATATTGATACTGTCTCTGAAGTTCTCTTTCATGCTCTTCTGGGCTTGGAAGCCATGCCTGCTTCTAACCTAGGGAAACGGGTCTTTATGTACAACTTCTATTTCATATGAAGAAAGGGCAGTTTGAAGAAGGAGCAAAATTAATTGTTCTCTAGGGAAAGCAAAGCTCCCTCTCTCATGTCAAGAGGGACAGTAGCTTCCCCATGTACAAAGCACACACAGACCCGATTATTTGAGGGCTGAAGAGGTTCATGAGAATAAAGGATCTTATTTACAGTGATGTCACCTGGTTACCTGAGCTGGGCTTCTGCCTTTGGCACTCTGAGAATGGTGCAAGACCAAGAGCTCATCTTTCTTTACACATTACTTTCTGTTGTCCTTTTAATGGTTCCTCAGGGAGGACAGTGGGGGTCTGGCATAGAGTGCCCAGAGAAGCTGTGACTGCTCTATCCCTGGAAGTGTCCAAGGCCAGGTTGGACTGGGCTTGGAGGAACTTGGTCCAGAAGAAGGTGTTTGTGCTCACAGCACAGGGTGGGACTGGATGGGCTTTAAGGTCCTTTCCAACCTAAACCATTCTGGGATTCTGCAATCATTCTTTCTGTTTAAAGATTTTTCTGAAGCTGAAGGGAAGCTACTTGCGTACATTGGCAGAAAATATTTTGTCGCAAATCATTCTGTGCCACCCTTAGCCAACTGTGTCTGCATCAGAGGAGCCTTAAGCCCTGCTAGTTCCAAACCCAAACAGCAGAAAGGAGCAGCAACCTCAAAGCTGTCACAGCCTGGAGGAGCTGGCCTTTGCCTCAGAGGATTGAGCTCCATTGTTTTCTGCAGCAGGTGTTTTCAAATGACAGGGCCCTTACAATTTCCATTTTATTCACTGTCTGTTGATTTCATCAAATGCAAACTCCAATCTGTGTTATAGTTAATTCATTAGATGGTTGTGGTAACTTTAGTTCAAATCTTAATTTGGTTATCAGAGTTCAATTTTAGTCAGTGCTTTATTTTTATGCAGTTACCTACTAATTTTTAGTGGAATTCACTAGGAGATGCAAACCTTATTTTTTCTCAGTCATAAGAACAGGCTGTGCTGAGAAGGTCAGGGCGAGTCTAAGGGAGGCATCTGAGAGTTTCTGGCTTCCCAGTTCTCTCTGTCACAGTTAATCTGTGACTCAGAAAATCAGCATGTCATGTGGATGACACATATGGAGGTGGAATATTTGACTCCCAGCTTGAAATATGAACACATTACAGCAGGTCCTGTACATACAGATAGATCCTGTGTGAGAATAAGTGACCATAATCCAAATACTAGGGAGGAAAGAAAGGCCACCTTGGGCAAATCTATTTCTTCATTCAGCAGTTTTCTCATACATCTGAGGAGGTGGAATGAGTGAGTTTATTTTCCTGTGAGCTCTTCTTCCTGTGCTGTGGCTTCCCAATATGCCAACTGCATCAATTCTCACTGCAGCACCGGAAAAAATAACAGAGTAGTAAATAGCAAGATATGCTGCAGATGGAAAGACCCAAAGTCACAGATCCTATGCATGAAGCAGTTACTCATTTTATGAAGTGGGAAATTTTCTTTGACATGAATGGGGTCACATGTTAACTCTACGAATCTATACCTGCTTAACCCCCCCAAATTCCCATCTGCTCACAATGCCCCCACATAATTCTTCAGAAATTAATGACTGATCTGTAGTATTCTAAGGTCTCCTTGAGTGGAATACAGTCCTGTGCATAGCAGTGGGAATGCGTGGGGAAAAGTGACCTTCAGCAATACTATCTCCCACTTGAATCAATGAATTTTCACAGTTAACTTGGCAAAAAGCATCCTACTTCTTTAGAGCTTTTATATGCACACTGCTGAAAGGAGCCTCATCCATGTTGCTTCAGTCTGTCCAGGGAATGTGTTGATCTTGGTGGCTTTAATTACAGCAGACGAATTGTTTTATTTAACGATGCAAGTGCCTGCCTGTTTCTTCCTGGGTTTCTGTAAAGCTTGCAGTGGTGCCCTGGGTAATAGGCCAGAGGAAGGACAAAAGCATTTGCAGAATAAGCCTCTTAGTTATTTACTTACCTTGTTGGGGTCAGTCTAGGAGCTACAACAAGTTGATATGGGAGTCAGTGCCTGTGGAAGCAAGGGATTATGCAGGACATGAAGGATCACGCTGAAATTCAGAAGGGAGATCTCTGGGGAAGAGTCAAGGGATCTTCAAGTGAAAAGGTTTTCCTGATTGCAGCTCTGAGGAGACATGGAATAAAAAGGAGCAGGAGCAGGAGCAGAGGCTGGAAAAGGCAACAGGAGGAACACAGACATGTTCTCCACATGTGCCTTTGAGGACCCACAACAGCTGGGAATGCATTCAGCTGCTGTAACTGGAGGTGGGGCTGGAGACATCTTGGTGAGAGTGAGAAGGGGCTGGGGGGAGAATTGTGTTATGGTTTAGTTTGTCACCACTGTAATGGAAAAGGCTGTCTATCTTCAGAGCACAGCCACTGCCTTGTGCAGGTTGGCCTGATGGATGGTGGCAAACACAGCTCCGAACAGACAGTGTCCAGTACTTTTGCTTCCAGTTGGGACTGCTGGGAGGCAGCAGCCAGAACAAGTGGGAAGCGGGTTTGCACTGGAAAAAGCAGGTGATTCTGAACTGGGGTGTGCTGCTCAGGCAGCAGATATGCAAAGGCTACCGCAGGACAAGAACTGATGAAGGCTACCTGCAGCAGAAGGGGCTGTTTCCACACTGTGCTGCAAATGCGGAAGGAAGTAAAGTTATTCCCATGAAAATTCATCCCATACTGGGCAAGGAGCATCCTTGAAGCAAACACTCACCAAATTTTGTAGTCAATGTAGTGTCTAAACTTTAATGGCAGAATGATATTTCAGTGTTAAATATGACATTTTTCTTTGTTTTTGCTGGCACAGTGTATCTGATCAATGAGAAAATAAATGGAAGGCAGCTGAAAAGAGAAAGGAATATCTTTGCTACCAACTGCAAACATTCTTTCTGCTTTTTATTAGCAGTATTTCTCTACAATACATGAACTTTTTATATTCCATGGGGATGTTTTAGGATTGATGCTATATATTTTACATCCCACATCAACTCTTCTGTGCTTAATGCTAGTCAGAAACTTTACAGAGGATAAGGTCTTTATCCTGTCATTTTATACTGTCACACTACTCAGGGCAACAGGATGTTAATGTATGAGCTCAGGAGAGATACAGTTAATATTCTTGCAGAATATTTGAGATACTATGTAGTAATTCAAGATATAGATCTTCTAAAGGTATCTGTTTGCAAGAAAAAAAAGACTTTTGACAAAACAAAGGGGTCTTTAAAGTACTGGAGGAAATAAAATGTGTAAATACTTGAAGACTTTCAAAATATGGATTTACTGATGAGACTAGAAACATGAATCTGTGAATACTAATCAGCAAAATAGGTTAGCTTCTGTACTGCTGAAGAAGAATACTGTAAAACTCAAAGATATGACAGACTGATGAAAGACAGGTACTATGTTAATTTTCAACAGCCATTGAAAAAACAAAACCAAGGCAAAAAATTATCCCTAAAGCAAAACAAACAATACAGGAAGATAGTTACTGATAGTTACTCTCTTACTGATTAAAAAAGATTTCATCGTACAAGAACAATGTCATGAATATTTCAAAGGTAAATCCAGCATAAATTAGAGCATTATTTATGAAGAATAAGTACTGGAATTAATATACATGTTCTTATTAACAGAGTTACCAAAATGCTTTTGAAGAACGACTGTATGAACTTGTTTTCTGCTGAATCAAAATTGATTTATTAGCTGCAGAAGAAATCCTGCTTTTTAAAATTTAAAGAACTATAAACCTCTAGTAATAAAGCTTGCTACAAGAACATGAGCTTGCTGAATTTTAAACAAATCTTTGAAATGCTACATGACACCTAGATGCAATTAAATGCAATGACAAGTGGGAAACTCAAGTAGTTCACTCATTTGATTTTTCTGTATTTTGGATAAAGGGGCAAAGGCATTAAAAAGGCCCAGGCGTGTCTGGGCACTTGTTGAATAACAGAACTCTACAAGTCCTATTGTGATCTAACTAAGGCTTGTTTGTTTTCTTCTGCTATGAATAAATTATTCTGATTTCATAATGTTGGAGCATTATTTTGAAAAACAAACAAACAAAATCCCACCTATTTTTTCAAGAGCAAGAGCCCTAAGTATCACAAAAAGGCCTCCTTAAATTCGTGTTTTTGCTCTTGGATGGCATTATTTTCCTGTGAAAAGTAATCATTTTGGTTTGCAGGCTTTAATGTAGTATATAGTTCATTGCCATGGAACTGAAGATTTTACTCATGTATCCCTGTACTACTTCAGCCTCAGAATTACCAGCCATGGTAATTTTAATTTAAATGCTCTTAGAAAAGTACTTCGGTCTGCTGTGAAAATACTTCTGAAATGCAGAATATTCAGTATGGTCTTATGTGGGGGATTCTGTGATAAGATATTGGAGCATTATCTGAGTTTCATCCGGATTTGAGAGAAATACTGCTAGGTATGGCAGAGAATTATGGAATTATGGAAAGGATTAAAAGGCTTTTACTTGAATTCAGAAATCATGCATTTATATGTAACAAACATTCACTTTTAAATTCACTGCTGTGAGACCAAATTACACTGCAAAGCATTTCTATGAGGGTTTTTCAAACGTATTTTTTGTGACTACTTATATTTCAGTAATATGCTAATTTCTCCTTGGTGAGCTCCTGGTGAGTTATTAAAGATCTCATTTCTCTTTCTTCTTTTTCCTACCCACTGCCCGCTGCAAACTGCAATCAGTCATTAAGTGAGCACCAGTCTTCTTCACTGTGGTGGTCAGTAATTTTTCTTGGTATCCCTTGCCCTTCATCAGTAGGAAATTGTGTCATGTATATGCCCTCTCATAAAGAAATCTGGTGTGCAGGTTTCAGCACCAACAAACAGAAATCCTCAAGCCATGGCTGATGGACAGATCTCCCTGTTTATCCTGTTGAGGAGAGTTATTTGTCCAGATAGGTGTGGCCAGGGGAATAACACTGGTGTTTCCCACAGAGAAAGTCTTCCTTCAAGGCTGGGACAGATAGAAT